>JAEBDU010010758.1:383-12905 GCA_016802625.1 Heliconius numata | reverse complement strand
TACGGTGTTTTTTTAAGGTGCTTCCCTTTTTATTGTTTGTGATTTTTATTATTGAATTAAAATAAACAACACGAATAATAAGTAACAATATATAAACAAGAAATTTGTTTGAAGTTTTGAGTAAAAATATATTATAAAATTTTATAATTATTACAATAATTAAAACAAGGTATTTATATATTATTATTGTACCAAATGACAAATGGGTTGAATGTGATACCAAAGAATGATCAGTACAGCTCGAGAACAGTTCATATGGAGCTAAGCATTTTTAAAATATTACCAAGATATACTTATGTTAGCGTACAAGTGTAAATGTGGGTAGATTTAGGTGAAAAGACAATAAAATCAGTGGAATTGTGTCAAACGGGAACAGTTGCTTGTAGACGGAAGCCCTGATTGGAAGGTATCTAGTGTGTAGTGTTGTTATTGAGTGATACATGTCACTTATTGTAATTACGTGGAACCTCTGTCCGAGTACGTTGGAAACATATAGACGGTATGTACTTTTATCATGTTTATTTTAAAAACGTTAACCGCTTCCATTTTCTAACACTTAAATATATATTTATATATATGTTTCTAAACTGCTTCTTATTTTCATTATTGATAGTGTATATATGTATAAATTAATAAGAAAAACAACATTTAGTTCACACACAAGTTAGTTAACTTCTCAATTGTAATACCGATGTAGCGCTAACTACGTTTGCCACAGCGCAGTAAATTAAGACGAAAATTACCTTTCAAAGCGAGTTCTATTTAGTTAATTTTGTACAGATTTGTCTTATTTAATTAAAATGTCAACAGAAAGATATAAATAATCGTGAAGAAAGTAACTTGGGGGTTTTGAGTTCGATTCTAGCTTGTTGAAATTCCGATTTTTGTTAAAATATATTAGATTTTAACTATTTTTTGAAACATTAATATTAATTTAATGATTTGTGAGTACATTTGTGAGTACCTCAGTGTCTGATATCGTATGACTGTAAAGGCGCAATGTATGGAATTTGGCGAACGGAAAATGTAGTGTCTTGTAACTTAGGCGGTTTAAACCGTAAACTAACAAAACAAATAAAAAAAAATAAATCAGCTTCATCTCGCACACAGCAGTGTAGGCAGAGGGAACCTCGTGTTAAAACACTTCATTCCCACTATCCGCCAAATTCTAAAGGCGTTGAGTGTTGAGTGCTCAACACCGAGCTTTCCTTTGACACCAGAGCGAAGAAATGAAAATATAAATAAATCGAACCCACAAACAGTCGATTTTGCAACACACTTTGTGCTCTTTCCCCACGATTGGCCTCAAAAAATAAATTTTACATAAATATGAGAAATTACGAAAATATAACGCAAAATTCGTGTAATATTTCAAATAACCTGCAGGAAAACCACATCGACACCTTATCTCACGATATATTGCTTACCTTTTGTTCTGGACCTTTTCACATGTAAATAAATTCAATAAGACCGTCCGTCTATCCATCGTGTATTAGCTTCGGTATTCAATTTTATGTAAAAACTGTAAACTGATAGTTTCGTCGCTTTTATTGAAAAAATATCCAATATACTTTAATAAAATATATTTAAAAGGCTTATTTGTTTATAGGAATATATAAAATATATCTAAAAGTAATGTATGAAAATAGGAATTATTAGATTCAATGTTTGTTCTTTATTATCAACGCATAGTGCCTAGTAAATCTGTAGAATCTTGTAGAAAGGAGTATAAATTGCAAGAAATTTCGTCAAAATATTTCTTTTTTTTTTGTTGCGTTGCCAAAGGCAAAAAAGGTTCAATATACAGGGTGGAATTGTCAGCGCCGCTTTAAATTAAACCACAGTTGTAACTACTCTATAAAAGCCTAATATAATTCGGAAAAAAAATAATTCTCGAAAATGAAAAAGCTTTTTTTTTAAACAAAATAAATAATAAAATTATCGTTTTAAAATAAAACGCCCTTTGTAAAGTATAACATAGGCACGCACACACTTACCTGTCAAAGCGGCAACGTCGCATACGTATGTGTGCGTGACACGAAATACAGGTATGGATAAAAATCGTGAAATGAAAAAAAAATCCTACGTCCAAACCGTTGAGGTACCTTGATTATTTTTTTTAATTCTGGGTTTGAAATATTTTACCCTATATGCAGTTTCAGTAAAAGAAGCGCTGCTTCTTCCACCCTGTATAATGTTTTTTTAACAAAAATTGAATTTATATCTATTAGATATTCATAAGAAGAGAATGAGGCGACTTAAGGCTAGGTTCTTTATTTCAAACATTTAAGTCTTAATAATTAAAAAATGCTACGTATGTTTATTAAGTCTTAGTCGTAAGTATTTTTTGTCTTTAAAATACATATTCTCTAATTAAAATTATCTCAACTATATTATCCTAGTGGGTAGTCAGCCTAAAGGGTTCTGCAGCAACCGCTGTCAACGGTCTCCAAGGACAATAATTCAATTTACAATATAATTACAGTTGTATGCGGTTCTTGCGATATTATAGTTAGGCCCATAATTAATATCGAATGTAGAGAGTTTCATTATAATTAACAATGTTAAAGAAAATATAAGAATAATTAAAACTTGTCGTAATATTTGTTGTTATAGCTTTTTTAAGAATAAATTTGTTAAATTTATTCTTTTCAATATTACAAAAGTTACACTGTCGCTAAAATGAATTTACACACGTAAACTTCTCTATTTAGTCGATTCTTAAGATTTTTTTTCAGATTATAGTGAAAACCATTAAATATTTCAAAAAATAACTAAAAAAATAAAAATATTCTTTTCTGAATGACATTTAAATAAAATATAACAGTAAATATACGTAAAACAAAGTTCAGCTTTTATCGTCAGTTTTCAATTATTCCTAGATTTCCCCGATAAGCGGCACGACATACGCCAATTCATAATTATAATCACAGTACAAACAAAACAAATCGCTTATACCATTATTTAAATGGTTGACATTAAGTAAAGTACCTATTCCAAAAATATATATAGAGGCACAAGTGTGTGACTAAATGCGATAGGTCGTGGGTTCGATTCCCATTCGAGGAAATTAAATATAAAATATTTTTATTTATTCGTAAATCATATTTTTTTAATATATTTAAGCTGTTTTCTGCAAACTTGCCAATAAACGGAAATTCTTTATGACGGGTCTCGCATTACATGTGGGACGGCGGAACTTAACGCTATCTAGGGTGAAAATTATTTAAACATTATTTCTTTGAGTGGTAATCGAACCCACAACCCTCACGTTTAAGACACACACTTACTATTATTATAACGTATGTCCATATAAACAAAATTACGAAATATATTCCCGTTAACCTGTAAACAACCCATAACTCAATCGACACAAATATTAAGCGGCCATTACCTATAGATAAAACATAAATAATTCTTATCTTCCCAGTAATTACGGTTATTGTAGGCTTTATTATACACGTGACCTCGATCCGGAATAGGTCTTGGATAGTAATAATGACCACCATTTAATTGGATTTCGTTTTTTTTATTTCTTTATATAATAAACAGGTTAAATGCGGCGTTAATAACCACGTAATGTCTCAAATATTGGGCGGAAAGTGAGGAATGATCCCTAGTAGGAATCGAACCCACATCCATCAAGTTAACGGGCTCGATCTAAATGTACTTTTTTTTTGCTTCACTTTGTATCCCGCACATAGTAGGGTAGGCAGAGGAAATGCAAATGTTAAATTACTTCATTTCTTCGAATGAGAATGGAACCCACAACCTATCGCGTACAGTCGCACGTTTGTGCACCTGGTCTCTACGCTAGATTTAAACTCGATCTAGATTTAAGCGAAATTGAGCTAAATAAAACAATTTAAAATTATCCAAGAAAGTTCTTCATCTCCATGCATCTTCCTTATTTAGCAGGAAATGAAGCCAATCATCACGTTCAAAGCGGCACATCCTAATCGCATCACGACGGTGTGAAAGCTATTTCAAAGAAATATTATTTCATGCAAGTTACAATAATATACCAAAGGGATTTGGTGACCTTTGCTATCTCAATCTATTTTAAAAGTCTTATTCAAAATATTAAATTTATATTTTTTTTCTTTACACTTTTTTCTTTGTGTACTTGGCTTAAGCCAAATTAATTATTTACGTAAAATATATGAATACAGTTGAGAGAAGGGTATGGGTTTATTTTATTTAATGTTACTCGCTCCATTTTTTTTTTGGAAAATTCGCCGCACGTAGTTTTATTAGAGTCATTACTACCTAAAATTACGGTGTTGAACTCCGACAAACAAACTTGTAGTATCCCTAAAATTTGGCGAAAAGTCGTGAATGGAGTGTACACTAGGTTCCCTATACCTACCCTGCTATATGCGGGATACAGCGTGAACCTGAAAAAAAGGTTCAGAATCAATACCCAACACCTGAAAAGCACCTCCACGACCAAACCCTCAAATCTAGACGATGTCATCATTCAATATCGTATATCTTTCTATATAAACGTTTCAGAAGTATGTAAACCTGTTAACAAGGTCTCAAGCCGCTTTGGGACTGTAGTACAACTGTTTTGTAAACTTAGATTGTATAAGAAGTGAGGGTAGATTGCTTTGTGACCGCTAGACGAACCTGGGCAGTTTTTTACTTTCGTTTTTAAGGTTGTTTGGGCCTAGTTTAAAATATAAAAGCTATCGTAGTATCTATATATGTATTATATAATAAATAGAAAAATTAATTACCAAATAGACTAGTCGTGGAGCAAGGAAATAAATAAAGTGTGCTGCAAAATCTAGTGGTTATGGGTTCGATCCCCTCGATATTTCGGAGGAAAAGAAATATTTATTTAAATGTATATTTTCATTTCTTCGCTCTGGTGTAGAGGGTTGAATTCTGCCACTCAATACGCAATACCTCCAGAATTCAGCAGAAAGTGGGCAACGGAGAGTCTTAACACTGCGTTCCCTCTGCACAAACATTACAGAAATTAACTATTTTTCAACACAAAAAAATATTGTAAACTCATTCATTATCAAGCTATGATAATTATCTGTATAATTTATATAGAAAAAAAAACCATTTTTAACGCAATCTTAACCAAAAGCCCATAATCTTATGAATTTAATTCAAATTAGCGTTCATAGAGACAGGTCCCTTATCTCCTACGCTACTTTGGGGCAACCTTTAAGAAATTTCTCCCAAACGACGCGAAATGGCTGACACTTGTCTAAATGACGTTAAAATAACTCCTTTTGTATTGCAATTTGGAATTTTGTTTCGGAGAAGTTCTAGATTGTATATTAATTACTATTAAAATGTTATTATAAATTATTTATAGGATTGTGATGATATGAAAATAATTGATTTTTAGTGTTGGAGTGAATTGGAGTTATTATTGATATAAAGCAATAAAAGCAGCGTCATGCTCAGTGGGGTGGACACAGGGAACCTAGTTTTAAAACCTTCCATTTTCCACTTTCTACCCCTTTTTGAAGGCACTCAATGCCGGTATGTTTATTATAACGTGGAAAAATAAACAATTTAAATATAAATATTATGTCACGATGACCTCTACATTGATAGAAAATCATAATATAAAGTGGAAAGGAAAATTGGTATAAAAAGTGAGCAACCAGACAAGCAAGACCTTGCACTCTCAACATACAACACCTCAAAAATTGGGTGAGAATCGAAGAACGGAGAATCGTAACACTAGGTTCCCTCAGCCTACCCCGCTATAATTAAAATAACAAAGCGAAAAGGTCAATCACAATTTAAACTCACAAAGTTAACGTTAACTTTCATTTATTCCTGCATACTGTCGTAGCAACAAATTAAGCAAGTAAGCACAAGGAGTAAGCTACGGCCAAGAAATGCGAACTCTCCATATAATTACAGCACTTTAATTCTTAACTTTAGCGTGAAAACTTGAACAATTCATAGTGACACGTGAGAGTTAGGAGTTAAGTTGTAAACATACATACATACATACACTTATGTATATACACGAATGCATTAAAGCGAGACCGCGTAGATATAAGAGTTTGACTGTAATCACGACGATTCTGGGTTCGAATTCAGCAGAATGTTATCACTAAAACAAGCTAACGTAAAAAAGGAGAGTCTTCACACTAGGCTCTACTTACCGCAAAGTTCGTAAAAATAAAAAATACCATCATCCAAAAATATATTACAATAAAAAACGCGTAGCAGAATAGGCAAAAGGGAACTTAGTGATAAACCACTCCACTCTCATTGAAAGTCATGTTTTGAATGGTGGAACTCAACGTATTTATTTCATAATCAATCGAATGTAAATCGAACCCACAACCGTCGCTTATACTATCACAGGCTATATGGTAGTAAGAAATTAACCTTTTCACGAAATATCTTAACAACTAACCAACAAAACATAATTAATAATTTAACTATAATAGTATAAAGTTTTATCGCATACGACTTATCCTTATCACTTTGACGTGAGCTCACGTCAGCCTCATAAGGGAAGTGTTTATCTTAGTGCGATATGGTCCTATTGTTAGTGGGTACAATAGTCTTTAGTGGTTTCAGAGCATGTCACTATATGCGGGCTATACATATAATATGTTATGTTTAAAATTATATATAACTTCTAAACTAATTATTACAGTGATTTTTATAGGGTAGAGAGAAAGGGATTAGTGGTGAGATTCTACGTTCTCTTCTTTTCACTTAATTTATATATATTTTTAAGAAGAAAATGTAACAGTGTCTGTAGGAAGCTAGCATTAAATGAAAAACCAATCGGTTTATTCTGTGAAAAGCACGTGGACCACCACTAAACCTGACAGGTTGTGGGTTCGATTGCCACTCGAGGAAGTAAAATATTTAATGTTTTCATTTCCTCGGTCGCTAAAATGATCTCTCATTAATAAACTAGCCACACTGACTACCAAATCTACTAAAAGTTTCAAGATCTTCAAAACCCTAACTACTACAGAATAAAATTGTAATACACTTTAATACTACAAACCTAAACCTCTTTCCATTTTAAATTAAATAAAAAGTAGAAAAAGGTCACTAAAAGCTGCCATTTTGGTATTCTTTGACATTTAATGCCTACGGTAAGACGCAAATACCTGCATCTTGCATTGAATATACGCTCATTCTTAAGATAAAACTACAAACAAAATGTTCCTCCGAGAAAATTCTTGTAAGAACTTCGTTTCCACGCTACATTTTCATTTCAAATACTCTTATTTCTATAAGGATAAGGTTTATTTTTTAAATTACAGTGTCTTCGTAAATTGGTAAGTGAGTGCAGAAGCAACCCGCCTCTTAAGCAGTATTAAAAGAGATCCGTCTAATATATTCATACAGTGTCGCAGAGCATCAAAGAAATAGATTTGTGTATTTCATTGAAATTTTTTAAGTATAAAACATCTGTCTGTATATAAATTTAATTTTATTATAGAGATAGCTGTGTTTTTGTTTAGTGTTAAAAGTAGGTGAAAAGAAGGTACGTGCCTAAATTGTAATGGCTTTTGTTTTCTTTATTACTATTTATAACAATTAATAAGCACTGGAAACGTGATAGGTTGTGGGTTCGAGGCAAAGCGCGGTGTTGAGTTCCGTCATTCAACCCGCAATGCTTCCAGAATTTGCTGAAACCTGTTTTTAATGGGAACAGAGTGTCTTAACATTAGTCTCTCAAGTTTCCTCTGTCCATCCTGCTATATCACGTGAAACAGCGTGAATCTACAAAAAATTATACTTTAAAAAAATATATAAAATTAATGTTTCTTAAATAAGTCCACGAGATAAGACTGGTCGTACTTAAACGGAGCATTTCAAAACTTTAATTGAGAACAGTTACTTTTTATTGGGTGTCGACATTATAACTGAGAGTGAAGGCAGAATTAAAACTTGGAGACAGATTTAAGGTATTGTGATTGCTCCCGACTGGCTGAAGTTGGGATGGAGTTTGTAATAAAACATTTCTGATTAATTAAATGCAAGACGTCCAAGTTTTTGTATAACCATTTCGAGATGGATTCCTTGGTTTAGTATAAAAGATGGAATTTGAGTTAAATATAATATAACTAGCGGACGCGCGCAGCTACGCCTGCTTATTTGCACCCTTAGGGGTGAATTCTAATAAACCATGGAACACGTGTGTCCAAAGAAATATTTTTAAGAGTCTAAGTTTCAATTTTTATAAAAATCGGTGGCGATTTAAAGATTTTTCCATACAAACTTTCAACCCCTTATTGGTACCTTTAGGGGGTAAATTCTAAAAAACCGTGAAACACGTATTCAATTAAATACTTTTAAAGATCTAAATTTCAAATTTTATAAAGATCGGTGCCGATTTAATTTTTTTTCCATACAAACTTTGAACCTTTATTTCACCCCTTTAGAGTTAAAATTTTTCAAAATCCCTTCTTAGTGGATGTCCAGATTACGAAAGTAAACTTTTGTCCAAATTTAACGTTTCTACGCACAGCGGTTACGGCTGTGCGTGCGTCTTACCTCAGCCAGTGAGGACAAGTCCTTTTATATATTTTATATAGATAGATTATAAACATACAAACCTATATATCAATGTATATATTCAAAAATTGTTATATAATAAGTAAGTAACTCAACAGTCAGAAATATACAAAATTCCTGTATATATTTATATAAATTAAAATCCCAAATTTAATTAAATACTTCATTAAAATAACAGAAATATATAATTATGAAATATTAATTCACGAAGACTCAACGATGCCAGTAATTTTAACATCTTCGTATTTTGTAATTAAATTGGGAATACCTTCAATTTGTATGGAAGAGTGGATTTTATTGAGCAGTATCGCTAATAGTACCTTGATTTGTAAAGCAATGATGCTAAGGGAGGCAATGGTTCGAAAGAGGGGTTTCGAAAGGAACCCTGAAATAGGTCGCCATTTTATGGTATTAGTGTTACAGGTTGGTTAAATAATTGATGGAGTTTAGGAGAAATATTTTGGAATTTATTTTAATAATTAAATACAGTATTTAATTCTTAAACTAAATTTGTTGACATAAATTTTTAGTTTACTACTTTTGCCGTTTAAATTTTTTTGTACATAAAGTATAGTATTTTTCAATAAATGTCGAGAATGAAAACTTTTTTTTAATCCTAGCTTGATAACCATCGAATCGACGATGCTATTTTAAAAACCGTATAAGCTATTGTATTCGATTGTATTCCTTTCAAAGTCTGGCTAATCTCAGCCGATACGTTGTCTATGACAGACAGGTTGACGGACGTAGTACGGTAGATGTACGAAGCCTGTGTGCGTTATTACAACCATGGTTTGTGGTTTTAATGAAGGTTGCTATTAACGTGGTTTTCAAAATGGAATATTTTGTTCATTTTAATATTTTTTCTTATATTTTCTCTCCTTTCTTACCAACCATAGTTTAAAAAGTTGTAATTTTGTTGTCAACTTATGGCAGGGAAGGGACTATAAATGAAACAACCCACAATAAAAAAATCGCTGTATCCCGCACACAACAAGGTAGGCAGATGGAACCTAGTTCCCCTCTCTTCGCCGAATTCTGAAAGTATTGCGTGTTGAGCGGACCTCAACGCCGCCTATTGCCTTGACACTAGAGAAAACGCAACAGAACTCAATCCCGCGTCCTCAATCCTCCTTTGAATCTGAATAGAATTTGAACTCACAACCGTCGCGCTTACAGTCACACGCTTGTCTCCCTGTGCTATAACGGCCTTAAAGTTTTAAATAAAATAACAATAACAAAACACTAAACCAATATCGTACCCGTTACCGTACCTCGTTTACATTCTAAAAAGTATTTGCACGTAACAAGCTATTTTCTGTTGTAAATACATTAACTGCTATAAAGATTCGAAAGTTTAAATTTGAATAATTTTAGCTGCAAACGAAAAGAAGGCATTATTTTCCAATTTACTTCAATTTTGTTTCTTGGTTAAATTTGGGTTTATATTGTAGTATAAGCTACATTTTCAACAGCTACAATTTGGTATAAAATTTCGAACCTGCACTACATTGACACCAGTTAAGCTTAAGTCAATTAAGTTGTGTATATTGTTAACCATTTATTAAATTGTTATATTTTTTTGGCATCTACGTAGTATCGTAGCGGTGCTACGTAATTCATAAGATTTCCTTTATGTTTATCATTACTGTTTATACATCATTATTTCAGTGAAAATAAATATTTAAATAGAATAATTAACAATTAAACAATTTTAATTATTAAATAACGTTTTAAGAAAAAAAAAGTTATTTTTTTTCTTTCACGCTTTTTTACTCAGGGTAGGCAGAGACCTACTGTAAAAACTGAAATTCAGATCTTGCTGTTGATTGGTGGAGATCAACGTCATAATTAGTCTTTCTAGAACAGGAAATAAAAATAATTTAATAATTTATAATCCCCAAGTGGGGATTGAATACACGAATCCCGCTTAGAATCAGATGCCATTATTACCATTATACCATTATATACCATTGCTCCACGACGCCCTTAATGTTCACTAGTATTACTATTAATAATATGAATTATTTCAACTTTTAGTATTAAAATTATTATTTTATTTTCTATCCCGTTTCTTTCTTAAAATCTGGAAATCCACGTAAAATAACAGTTTACACGAATTTTCAGGAAATACAGTAATATTTGTACGAAACTAGTTGATAGCAAAATATCAGGCAATCCTGTCGTAGCGCCATTTCCTACAAATAAAGAGAATCTCCGCCAATTCAAGAAATGCTGCTCGTTTTCTGTTCAAGATCAAATAAGTATACAAATTATATTTATAAAATATTAGAAAGTTGTTAGAAAAATGGCGGGAAAATTGTTTTAGTATTTAGAATAAAATGTATTGCTTCTTTAAAGTGTTAAAGTGGCGAAATTCTTTTATTTATTCGTTTAGTCTAAAACTTCAATAATCAACAGCGTTGTGTTCCGCCACTCTACACGAAATGCCTCCAGAATTTGGCAGAAAGTGGGGAACGGAGTGTCTAAACACTAGGTTTCCTCTACCTACCCTGCTGTGTGCTGGATTACAGCGTGAATCTAATTTTAAAATATCTGTATATTATATTTATACATAATTATTTTTATAGCAAAAGCAAGGGGTTTTGAATTCTTCTTTTGTGGTACGAAACCCCAAAAATAAGCAAATTCACTGAATATAAATAATACAGCACAAATAAGAACATTTAAAGTAAAATATTATATAAAATTGAGAGTGCGCGTCGCCGATTCTGTCAACCGTCGGGTCGAGTCCGCAGAAAGAGATTTATTTCACACCCCCTTTAGTGGGGGCTGGTTCTGGACACATGTGATAAGTTTCTATGACTTCGTAAGCTGGTGGCTAGTTACTTATGTATACATATATAAGTAGGTATATATAGTGGGCTGGTTAGGTTTCCTTTGCAAAGTTATATATATAAAATGAGGATAAAATCTGAGTGTAAGCTCGTTGGCTGTGAATTCGATGTCTACTTAAGGGAATCATATCAGAATCACAGCGCTAAGTTACGACGATTCCCTTGAATGGAGGAATACTTAAAGAAACTAAAAAATATGAAAAAAGAATGTTAATGTTGGTATTTAGATCATTTTTTGAAGATTTTTGTTTAATTTAAAATTATTTTAATATTCATAGAATCTTTGAATGCTAAAAAACTTACTAACTAAATGAACTACTTCATTTAGTTAGTAAGTTTTTTAGCAAAAACTTATTACCAAAACAAATAATATGATCATTTAAAATAGAGTTCGTGAAAGTAAAATTAAAGAATCGCAGCGTCCGCTCGACGTGGACTAATAGTGTAACGAACTTCTTTAAAGTATTGTTCGAGTAAAACTGTTAACGATTTACTTATTTATGTTTTCACTTTAAATTGAAAATGTTTTTGTTAAGCTTTAAACTATTAATTATTGTATTTTAGATAAGTATATTATGTTTTCTTTTCCTCGTTCTGGTAAACAGGTGAACTGAGGGAACCTGGGAACATTAATACACTATATTCTCATTGATACACTTCCGTCCTCTATGTTTCTACCAAATTCTGGAGGCGTATCCAGTATCGGAATTCAACGCTGCCTTTTGCATGGTTCAGGCGAAAAAAATAATATGAACATTTAATTTTCTCCTGTGGGAATCAAACCCACAACCTAGCGTCACGACTAGCCTCTGAGGCACATAACTATTAAAAATAGTTTTTTACTAATTTATGACTAATTCCAAAGAATTCTCCAAGTTGGCAACGAAGCAAACATTGGTTTTCTTGTAAAATCTGCAAAAAATACTGTACTTTTAACTTCAATTTATGTATTTTCGCGTAAACCGAGTAAGAAAGGAAATTAACATACATTTTGTTATGCAAGTTAGATGTTAATATAATGTTTTAAACATGCAGAAGGCGATGTTGGTATCTTACCAACACAGAAGCAATAAAAACTAAAATAACTGTTTTGCTTAGCTCTACGGATTTCTTATAAGTTATAAATATCTTG
>JAEBDU010010755.1:0-36207 GCA_016802625.1 Heliconius numata | reverse complement strand
AAAAGGCACATCTGTTCCATACAAAATGTATTCTATGCCAACAGCATCCCACCAGTCAGCGCGTTGTCTAAACCGATTGATGCAACCGAGGTCTGTCCGTGAAATGAAATTTGCGAGTTCTGTACGTTGTGTAGAGATGTATCATACATACATATATGTGTGTATGTGAATGCATGGACATTATGTTATATTATATATGTTTGTGTGAATGTTTAGATGTATGGACTAAATATATGAATTGGAATCTTAGCCAGCAATTACGTTTATATGGACTATATTCAATGTTAAAACCAGCTTTTTCTCCCTAACTCCCTTCTTTTTTAGCCCTAACTTCCACAAGGAATGTATTTGTAAAATTTCAGCGTTCTACGTCGCAGTTGCTCAGTAACTTAAGATTTTTATTTCTATTGACGAAGTTATAGAACGGAGTGTCTTAACACTCTTTATTACTTCTCTGCTAAAATTAATAGATAATAGGTATATGAAAATTTTTAAATTAATTTAGACTATTTGCCTAGATTGCATAGTGTGGAAAGTGCACGAACATAAAACCAATATGTATGTACATAATATATATTCTCAATACATATTCTAATTAGATCTGCATACAATGTTACAATTTCTATAGAAAATCGAACTATTATCATATTTATGAAAAGTTTTAAATGTATTAAAACAATTTATTTCAAAATATTATATATAGTATATGACCGTGTTGAGTGCTGATTGGCGGAACACAACGCCGTAAGACAAAATAATTATATCCTATCTTGAAATCCACGCAAGCAATGTCACAGGCGACGACCAGTCCAACTATGTTATAAACGAATGATCCACAATCACACTATCGTCGAATCGGAAAATTGTACAGATGTCGCTGTATAATGACAGCTCTCGGCCGGTGGAGCGTCTCGCAGAACTGTTATTTGGTTGGTTAGACAACTATTGCCTATTAGGAGATAGAATATATGTATGTGAGGCGCAAAGGCACAGGTTGTGGGTTCTATTCCGATTCGAGGTAATAACATATTTCATATTTTAATTTCTTCGCTCTGGTGTCATTCAACACGCAATGACGAGTGGAGTGAAAATTTATGAAAAATGATTTATTTTAGAAAATAATAATAATAATTTATTTAAGAAAATTTATGTCGCTCAAACTTCTTTCTTCTTTATATAGTTTTTTTAAATTAAAAACAATTTTTTTGGATTATTATTATTAAAGACAGACATACTTATTATTCAATGACAGACAATGCACAGCTGGAACTAAGCGGAGTATAACGCTGTTTAGCATGTAAGTCGCTTGAGCTAAATGAGAAGAGATTTTCCGGTATTTCTGCCCGGAAACTGGAAACTTACTAGCTGGAATCGAACTCACATTCTATCACCTTTACAACTGCACGCTTGTCCCCAGCTCCACGTTTCCCGTTCAGCTTTCCCGTTCTTTAACGAAATTATTGACTTATTTCAAACATTTTCTTAAATTTTTCTCGTATATTACATACGATAGGTACCTACTACAACATATTGAACCATTAAAAGCATCTCACATTCTAAGTGAAGTGCAAGTAACACGGATTCCGCTATCGCAGTACAAGAATTCCACACTGGCTAGTATAAAACTTACTTTGTATATTGCACCAGAATGTTTTGTAAATTTACGATTTGTTTTAACTTTTATGAAATAGTCGTATATGTTCCAGATGTGTGTGATGTTTAGAAAGACGGTAGCTTTATGCTTCTTTTCGATAAAGCAGGGTAGACGAAGGGAACCCAGTGTCAAAACACTCCATTTCATCACCTTTGATCCGTCTATCTCGTTTTTGACTGCTATTTGAGAGCGGAAACTTAAACAAAATAATGTAATTTAACACAAGTAAACATTTATTGTTAGCATTGAGGAGTTGAATTCCACGCAACGCATCTAAAATTGGACGAAATACCCTAAAAAATTGAAACATCTACAATATTTTCTTATCCAAATTACTAATTTTGGAGTTTAACAAAATGGAAAAAAATATATTCTTCTATACAAAATAATCATAGTTTTTAAATCTATATACCACATCTAAAACAAAACTTCAGTGCACACAGCATACATATATTGTATATCAAAATTTACACAGCGAGTAAGCTCCATACTATATTCATAGTAAGTTGCGCCCGCGGACCAACTTTATTGAATTATGTTACTTATACATTGTATAAACTTTTCAATAAACGACTTTCATGAATGTATGTCTCGTACGGTATAGTTGTATGATATGTGGCGACGCAGCGGAATAGCGGTTCTTGTAGGTTCGATTCTCACTCGAGGGATAATATTTAATATTTTCATTTCCTCGCTGTGCCAACGAGGCAAAGTACGACGTTGAGTTCCGCCACTCAACACGCAATGCCTCAAGATTTCGCCACAAAGTGAGGAACTAGTGTCCCTTCCCAGATAAAAAAGACATGCAAAGACTCCCGCAGAAAACCGAAAATATACACAAAATCAATATAAATTTCGGGAAAGATAATAAAAAAATATATATATAAATTTCGGTACCCTAAAAAGACACTAAGATGCTATAAATCGAATCCACTCCAAACTAGTATTAATCAAAGCCCACCCTTGTTCTTGACCTTGGATCAAATATAAAATGTAATAACGACTATTGGATAGTCCGCTGTGGGGAGAACAAATTGGATGTCCATTATCTTCCCTTTAAAATTTTTATTAACGTTTTCTGGCTCAGCTGAAAGATATCTGGATTACATTGTGTGATAGATGTGGGTTCGATATTTACTCCAGACATTTTTTAAGATACTTTTATTTAGTCAATTTGTAACTATGCAATTTACGAGTTGTCCCACTCAATACGCAATGTCAAATTGAGCGGAAACTTGGGACGGAGTGTCTTAACACTAGGTTCACTCTGCCTACTCTGCTACATGCGGAAACCGCCTAAATTCGAGCAAGCTAATCATAATCTGGTCCTCGGAGCCATGACAATGAAATTTATAAATTTTGTTTTCAATTAACCGTCAACTTAACATAGCAACTTAATTATGTAATTAAATCAATGTATAAATTAGGCAAGGACATTGTGGTGCAGCCGTCATGGCATCTGGCTATAAATGCGACAGTTCTGGGTTTGATTCCCTCTAGGGAGGGTTTTTTTTACCATTGGCAATTATTACCATTTTCTCGCTGTAACAAGATAAAGCGCGACGTAAAGTTCTGATACTCAAGCGCAATATTTTGAACACTGGACGACGCGTTGGTAACGGAGTGACTTATCACTATCTTCCTCGGCCTACGCTGCTATACGGGGGTTACAGTGAAGCCACAAACCAACCAACCTAACCATATCAACAGATTATTTCATTAAAGCTATTTTTGGAAATTATTAAATTCCCAAATAAAACCTTCAATAAAATAAATTCTAATAATACAAAACATTAAATTATACAACAAAATGTATTACACGAACTCAAATATAATCCCGAACTCCGGGATTATAAATACCGTGGCTCCTCCCTTTCCTTAGCGGATCCCGCGGGACGTAGAGCCCCGCTAGCAATTTCGACGAACTATCCCGCATTAATCCCCCCACGGGATAGGCCAAGATATTTTTATTATTCTGGGTAGAAACAATTGATCGTATGGCGCTATTTAGGCAGGAGTCGGTATTTAAGTATACTATTAGGTTATTTGGTTTTCTTGCTATTTTATTATATGTTTATACAGAGTTTTTTTTAAATACAATAGTCCTGGACTTATATTCCTTTTACTTTTGGGTGTCAAGACATTCCTTACCCCACAAAAAGTGTGGTGTGAGTGGGAAAATGGAAAAATATATATATATTCCCCAAGCGTGGATCGAACCCACAAATAACGCCTTTATGCCATACTATTCCACTGTACTAAGACTTTTACATAACTATTTACAGTTAAATTATTTGTTTACATTAGACATTACGTTACTATGAAATGTGAAGAACGCACTAACTTAAAGATATGTCCTATAAATACTCAAGTAAACTCTATAGTTTCTATATCCTTGATCTATATCAATTCATTAAATTTACACAATAATAATAAATAATAATTTTGTGCGTTTGATAATTAAATAGTAGGTACCTACTTGCAAAACTTAATTTGGCTAAATATATTTGTATTCAATTGAAAATAACAAAATATTTCATTAATATCCATACATAGTACAAACGATAGACAATTACAAACAGACAAGCTTGGGACGAATTTATATTTACAAAATGAGAATTTTTTGGGGACTTTTCGATCACTTCGAATAGAACCTAACGCATTATCATATAAATGTGGTGTTGACGCAAAAATATGACGGCGATGCCACACTCCCGACTACCTGAGCCCTGGAAATCATGTACGTGATACAAATAATCTTTAATTTCCTGTTTCATAGGGAGAAACGAAGATTTAGGTTTTCGGCTTCGAATCTACGGCCTTCTCCATAGGGGTTTTTGACTACAACTTTTTTCTGAATAGCAGTGTAGATGAAAAGAACCTATTATTCAGACATTCCGTTGCTCACTTACTCTGACTATCCAAATTTTCGAGACATTCCATGTTCAGTGGCAGAAATCGAGGCCGCGCGCTGTCTCCCAAAGCTGAGAAATGAATTTATTTATTTTACTCCTCTTTATTTCATTCAAATGATAATCGAATCTACAATTATCGTATTTACTATCAATATGTCTAAATTTAGTTTTCAATGTCCTTCCTGATATATGCGGGATACAGCGTGAAACAAAAAAAAATAGTACAAAAAATAGCAATATTACTTGTATTTCAAATAAAATGTCTTCACATTTCCTACAGAACTACCATACGAACATATACGAAGAAAAGGCTTATTCAGTATTTAGTTTCTAGTAGCGCACGCTCGTACATTACTTTTATTAGCTCCTTTGCAAAGTGGACGAGAGGGTATGCAGTGAAACGGTATATACATACGTATATATAAACTTACATTTTATTTATAGTTTTAAATGTTTCCTAAATATATGTTAATGTTTTTTTTTTATTTTCACGCTGTATCCCGCATATAGCGTGATCAGCGTAGGGAATCTAATGGTAAGACACTCCGTTAATCATTCTACGCCCAATATTCGAGACTTTGCCTGTTGAGTGGCAGAGTTTAAAGCCGCGTTTTGTCTTGTTACCAAAAGGGGGAAAAAAAAATAATAATTTTAGTTTATTTAAATAATAATAAATGCTAGGATCGATGGGTCACTAGTTATTATTATTATATTAGAACTTCGGAAAAACGTATGTAAACGGACGCAATGAACACGGAACGGGTTCGAAATTTTTAAGGTGCAAAGTGCAAGGAACAGTAGAACAGTTGAAGTTTACAAATAAAATATTTTACGTTAAAATTAGAGCAAATATAAAAAATACTGTAAATAAATATAAAAAAAATACACACTTTACTCGCCCAAAAATTTGCAAATCTATATAAAAATCTTACCTTTTTAGCAAAAAAATTCCTCAGTAAACCCCATTTTTCCCTTACAAAGTAAAGTGATATGGCCCCGAAACGCTGTTTACTTACCTGTAACAAAAAGAAGCTTATTTCATACAACAATATTGCTTATTTTTTATATAAAAAAGAACATTCTTATTTAAAAGGAAAAGATAAAGCGTTGGGTCGTTATTTTGTTATACTACTAATATATTTATATATTATAAATATTAAATATACAAAAAACTAAAAATAAAAAACACGTTTTTTGTAGAGGAAGTCTGTGTTAAGTCAAAAAATAATAATTATATGTGTAGGTACGATTAATATATAGTTCATTTCCTGGAGTGGGAATCAATCGACTTTACACAGACTAAGTATTTATTTTATTTTCCCTATAGTATTTTTTTTGCTCCTTCATTTTCTTCCGCATAGAAAACTTACTGCAAAACTCCCCGTTCCCCAGTCTCCGCTAAATTTTCGAGATATTGCACGTTGAAAAGCGGAGCTCAACGTGCATATCTTGTCTACCAGAGTTTAAAAATAAACATAGTACATTCCCACGACTGAGAATCGAAGTCACTACCATCGCGTTCAAAATGAGCTGTCCCACTGCACCACCACGGCGTCAAAAAAAGTTATAAAAGCGCAAAATCTAAATAACCAATTTCATAACTTCTACCAACTAGAATTGAAAAGACTCATTTCCACAACAGAATAAACCTATCTTTAACTCATAATAAAACTTAATGATAACATAACATAGCTATATTTCATAACATAAATAATGATAACATAACTAAAGACGCACTTTGACCTACCATACCATATCCAAATATACCGAAAAGAAGGCAATACTCCGGACTCCTCCAACTATATAAATAATTAGCCAATTCGAAACCAAAAATAAATTCACCCAAATAAAGGGACCCGAATCAAGATAACAACAAGGAATGCTTAGTCGCCGGTAAAACTATGTCAGTAGTGAGATACGCCAAATAAAACGTAAACGATAAGGGTTTCTTATTTTTCCTGTGCAAAATTATACGGGAAAAGGTGAATTTTGGTGTCTTTTAGATATATAAATTAGCTATTATAATTTAATTTAGGTCAGTTATGGCACAGGGGTACAAGCGTGCGACTGTAAACTCCACTGGTAGTCGGTTCACTCGTATACGAACCTACAACCGTAGCGTTTAACATATACGAGTACGATAATTAACTTAAATTAAGGCATGAAGCTCTAAAACTCGGTTAAATATAATTTTTGTAGGATCCACGCAAAAAGGTTTCGTTTTCGTGTCCGTTTTAGTATTTAATTAATTTTCCATTTCGTATAATTCACAGCGCTGGATCTTGAAAAGTTTAATTTTTGTAGCAAACGCGTTAAGTAGCTTTTACATTCTACATACTCGTACTTGAAGAGTGGTTATTATTTTAAAAATAACAAAGAGATTTTCACTAATTTTACTCGACGTCGTGACGCAAAGGAGGGTAATGAGTTTATCAGTCTTAGAGAAATGGAAAATGAAAATAATTATGTCTCACTAGACATTGAAAAAACAAAATATAAACCATTTTTAACCGAAAATCGATCAAAAACAAGTAATATAACATCGATTAGTAGTCATTCGTCGTCTTCAATGAAGACCTCGTTTGTCAAATTGTATGGGTCGGCCACTGGGTCAGCCTGATGCCGTTATTGATGACCATGGATTATAGAGCTTATTGGATTTTATTTATACTATAAAATGTAATTTGGAAATTGACTGATCGCAAGGATATGAGATTTCCAGAACTATTTTGAGTTCGGTCACTCAACACGCAATAGCCTCAAAATAAATGGGCAACGGTATGTCTTAACACTAGGTTCCCTCTGCCTACACTACTGTGTGCGGGATATAGCGTGAAACTATTTTTTATACCATTGTTGCACAAAATGCACTCAAAAATATCATTTTCTGTGCAAACAATCTAATACAAAGTCACCAGTACTAAATAATATTGAGCCTCTCGGAAGGCGGATATCTGAACTCCGCCGATTATAATTTACGATGCCCATAAAAGGGCAGTAAATCGTCTTCAATTTGCTGGGCTATTATTATAAAATTTTATATTTATCGTTCATTGTACTGCGAGAGCACTTAATCTGGAGCCAGCAGAGCTATTAACGATGGCTTGGGATTTTTTTTATGTTTATTTTTTTTATTTTCTTCTGGCCTATCTGATCGGACGATGTGGAACCTAGTTTTGAAACAAAGCCCAATAAAAGTTTACATGCTTAATTTTTTTACCAATTATACAAAAACCAATTACCATTTCAGAATGCCACTCCAGAATTCAATGGAAAATGGGGAGTGGAATATCTTAACACTAGACTCCTTTCTGCCAAATGCGGGATGCAGCGTGAGGCTGAAAAAGAAATATCACCAGTGGTTCGCGACTTAACAAGCAACGTCTCAACAAACAGAGTGTCTTAACACTACATTCCCTATGACTCTCCTGCTATAAAATATAAAAAATCAAAACAATAATATAACTAACTCTACTTCCACACAAATCGATGCCACACATATGTATGTATGGGTAGTACAATAATAATTACGTGCTTTTAAAAAAAACAAACTCGCGTACCTTATTATCAGATATAGTACGTTCGTTGATCGTTTTATAATGGTGTAGCGTGACTGGTTTCTATTGTCATTAAGTGGAAATTAACTATAACCTTTTATCTTTGTTGTTTATTCTGGTTTAGACTAAAGTGATGGTAAATCACTTTACTTTTAATATTTTAATAGTGTTGTTTTTTTAGGGAACCTGGGAACCGAGTGTTAAGACATTCTCATTAAGAGACTATCGTTCACCATTTTTTTCTAAATACACTAGGAATTGCGTGCGAGAAAATGAAATATTTAATTTTTTAGTACCTCGTTCTGGTAACGTGGCAAACCACGGCATTGAGTTCAACCACTCAACACGAAATGCAATTTCTTAACACTAAGTCACCCCCTACCAACCCTAAATACAAAAATGAAAAAAGAAAAAAAAACAAACACTAAATACGTTATTAAAACCATCACTCCAGATCTAACCCCTCCAAACCCTGGCCAATGATATTTCACCTCTCCCATACCACTCTCATCAATCACTCGGGCCGTATTAAAACTTTCCGCACGAGCCTAAGAAATTTCAATACGGTACGTCTCATATTAAATGAGGTAGGCGATATATTTTTGGAGTAGGTACCTACTTAACGAGTTTTTAAAGGAAAAACGATATTTTTATAGTACTTTATCATAATTTGTAATATGTAGAGGTCGTCGTAGCATAGTATAGCGACGGGCTGTAAGCGTGCAGGTTGTGAGTTCGATTCCTACTCGAGGGAAATTAATTATATTGTCATTCTCGGTCTTGTAACAAGAGAAAAAGTGGTTTCCGTCGAATTCTCGTCATTGCCTGTTGAGTGGTGCTTTACCTCGAGAAAGGAAATAATAAAAATATATATTTCCGTCCCTCGAGTGTGAATCAAACCCACAACCGTCGTATTTACAGTTGCAATCTTATCCCTGCGCCATAACGGTCTCATTTAGCACAAATATTTACCAAAAAACACGTGAAAATACATACTCATCTTTTTAAAAAAATCCACTCTTCTCACCTCACAAAAGTGTGATAAATTTCACACGCAGTCTCTTTGACAAAAATAAGCATTTTTTTTAAATTCCGCTTTCAAGTTCATAAATACGCTGTACGCTATCACGCTTTAGTCTTTCTGCTTAATGAAGGTACCTTCATTTTTAATTTGTGTAATGTGGAACGTTTTAATTATAATATTATAATTTAGTTTCTTTTAAAAAAAGCTGTAATGGCTTTTTATTTTTTTAAAACAGATTTTGATGAAACTTTATATTAATATAGCTTTTTTTCAGCTTCACACTGTATCCAGCATGTGGCAGGGTAGGCATAGGGAAGCTGGTGTTAAGACACTCCGCTACCTACTTTCCGTCATTTCGTATTGAGTGGCGTAACTCAATGCTCAGCTTCAAAATATTTTCAAACCAACACATCCCAGTTCCGTACATTTATCCGTACAAACACACTTACATATATAAACACAACCAAGACCAGTCTTTGAACATCATAAGCGCCCCTAGAGTGGCATTTACTATGGGACATAAATAATTATGGTGTGACAAAGGAAATGTCAAAAACATGACCCGTTCTAAGCGACGCGTTTATACGTGAACTATGATGATACGTAGGTACGGGTGTGTGTTGTATGTATGTACGTCACAAATGAAAGGTGGTTTAAAAGTAAATTACAAGGGAACTGACACGTGTACTGTGCCTATATAAAATGGTTGTGTTTGATATTGAAATTTATTTTTTATTTTGTAGTTGAGATAAGCCTGAATATATAAAGCCACGGCAATAGTATATAATTTTAAAACGTGAATAGTATATAATTTCCTTAATACAGTGAAACATTCATAATATCTCCATTGCTATTTCCTTAACAAATTGTCACTTTACAATAAGTACCATTACCCACCACACAAAAATGAGCTCCAAATAAAGCACCACAGAGTTGATTTCCAAGTTTAAAAACAAAGTTTAATTTTTTAAAGTGGAAATATTTATATTGACTATAGATCAACGCCAGGCTACGACGTAGCGCCAACAGCTGTAGCATTCTACGATCCATTACGCTACTACTGTGCTCTACGAAATAATTTATAAGAGAAAATGGTTTGTAGACGCGATTTATGTTTTAAAAAAGCAGCTTTACGAACGCTTTTTTTAGCAGGCTGGAAGCGGAGAACATAGAGTTAAGACATTCCGGTTCTCACTTTCCGAGATATGGCGTGATGAGTAGATGGGCGCAACGATGCCGTAGAGAAAAAAATGTATAATTATTCCACTGAATGGGAATCGAACATTTTAATAGACCCATTTACCTCAATTATGAATCATGAATGATAAATTAAATACATATGTGTGTCCATACTGCTAAAACACTCAGTTCTCAGTAAGAAACTTAGGTTCCCGACATGGTCATAATATTAAAATTTACAATTCCCTACTATGGTAGACAAAAGGCGGAGTTGAGTTCCTTTCATAATCCTATTCTATTCCAATTTTTTCATTATGACACGAACGAGTCATTAACCGCATAAACGTCATATTATGACGAGACAATGCTAATATGACGCGAATACATATATCATCTTGTCATCAACACCTTAGCAATTAATTATCGTTACATGTTGATTATGGGAATTGTTGGTATTAAGTTAGTTACATTTATTTGATGACTAGCGACCCGAACGCAGCTTCGTCCGCTTTAATTTATTATTATTATTTAGCTGTATCCCGCACAGAGCAGGGGAGGCAGAGGGAACCTAGTGTTAAGAAATTCCGTTCCCCACTTTTTGCCGAATTTTGGGGGCATTGCGTGTTGAGTGGCATAAACATACAAGAGAAAATCCAAAACATAAAAATTGACATTTATATTACAGGTAACAACCATTACAGATTCATAATTATTGTAAGTCACTTTATAAATACAATTTGCCATAGATCGATATGGCTATGCGTATTATTACACGCGTCAACGGATCCTCCATCAAATTTTAATTGGCAACCCCTAACAAACCACAACGACCACAACTAAAAAAATCCTCTATATTCCATTAGAAATTTAATAAAAAAGACAAATTTCCATACAAAAGTCCTAGAGTTCAAAATGCACAGCATCTCATCTGAACTGTCATTTTGAATCCTTTTCCTTAATTTGCTAAACAATTACCAACTTTACTCGAATGAAATAGAGTTAATTTTTGTTTGTGTTAAACAATTTTGAAATCTGACGTAGAATCGGTCTGCCCGAGGGGATCGTGATATTGCTTTATATGTTTTTTGCGTTTGTCCTGTACAGTGGCTAACAAGAAATGTATTGAATAGAAATTTATACCTTATATTCATAGAAATAAAGGTGAAAAAAGCGTGGTACCCCCCTCGAATGCGGTTTTCACAGTAATATGGCGAAATCTATTTCCATGCCCTAGTTGGATGAATTCCGGATAGGAACGGATACACCTGTAGTTAACAAAAAGTTTTGATTACAAAAGAAAATCTTTTAACCACCTTTATTTACCTTTATCATTAGCGACCCAAGCGCGATCGACGGTTCGGATCAGTTCGGATTCCGCTAAGGGTGGTGAAGTATATTTATTTGTGCAGTAATTAAATAAAATGTATTTTTGAATTCATGATTGAACATGGAAAACTGTTTTATTTCTAAATTCTTGGCTTGTTGTCTATCCAGCGAATTCTTTTGTATTTTTTATTTTTACACTTTTTCTCTTTCTCTATTCTGAGCCAAACATTCTGTCCTTGACTTGGACCTTTTACGTGACTAATTCCTCCAGTATCATCGATATCAATCTCGAAGGTCCAGCTAGGTTAACAAGGTCTCGCTACCGCTAAACCATAAGGGCCTTAAATAAAAAATGTAGCTCGAAAAAACATCCCAACATCAATATTTTATACGATAATTTCTCAAAAGCCTCAAAAGAAAACTGTGACGAGAGAGGAAAAACAAATTTAAAAAGTACCTTACAGTACTATAAGGGCAAAGTTATCCCATCAAAGAGTTATGATATCTACAGGGCAAAAGGGTTTTTTATTTAAGTTTCCGCAACAAAATAAACAATGTTAGCGAACCTTCGTCTATGTAAATTGCTTGTCTGTATCACTAGGATATTTTTTTTTGCTATATTGTTGATTTTTATAATATATCAACAATAAATATTATAGCGAGGCCGCGGTTGCACAGTCGCACAAGCGTGTGTCTGTAAACGCGTTAGTTTGTGGGTTCGATTCCCACACAGTGCTTTACTATCGTATTTCAATAAAACAATCACTCATCCATAATTTTTTTGTTTACAGAAGTTCACTATCTGTGAAGCCGAAACAAAACCTAAATACACGATACATCCATTAATTAACGACGTTTTTTTATCATCGTCGCATCTCACAAAGCCCATAGAGATTTCTCCACATTTTACCCAAATATAAGCGTTGCGTGTTTGCTAACGCAACACACTGCCGCGCTTTGTCAAAATGGACCGGAGGAGCCTTATTGAATTAGCGATCTGCCCCCCAACTTTATTCCGGTTATAATCATTATTTTTAATTTAATGCATCACATGTCTCGTATTTTTACTTAGAAAAAGAAACGAATGAGTTTTTTTTTTCAGCTTCACGCTGTATCCCACAAAAAGTAGAGCAGAGGCAACCTGGGAACAGTGTTAAGAAAATTCGATTCCTAATAAGACACATTCGTTCTCTAAATTCCGCCGATTTTTTGAAGTATTGCGTGTTCAAGAACGAAAATAAAATACCAGAGCGAGGAAATTAAAATATTATATATCGAACCCGCAACCGTCGCGCTTACAGTGACACGCTCTTGCCCATGCACCACCACATCCCCAAAAAAAATCAATAGTACTTATAAATCACATTCCTTACCTGTACATCTAAGAATATATGTATTAACTTTACACCCCCCAACTCCCACCCCATCTGGGGTGAATCCCCCTGGATCCCCTAAATAATTACCCCGCGGTTGCGTAATAAATATTACTTAAAGATTCCCACTTCGGAACTTTAATGTCTTTGTTACGATTGCATTTTCTTGATTAATGGCGGTAAGTACGAACCATATAAAACGTTAAACAGCTTTTGTTTTGATTTATTCATTTATGTGTTTGACCTACATTTGGTTATGATATATAGAAATAGTTATGTGAAACTAGCAGGATCGATTTCCTTTTTAATTAGAGAGTGCTGTATCCCGCACATAGTGAGATAAACAGAAGGAACCTGGGAACCTTCTGTAGCCATTAAAACATTTCCAATGCCCATTTTCCGCTGAATTCTCGAGTCACGAAACTGGCCGTGTTACCTGAGTGAGAAAATAAAAAATACTTCAACCCCCCCGAGTGGGAATCGAATTCACAATTGTACCTGCGTCATAACTGGCGTCTGAATTGTATAAATAGAATATGTTTAAAGTTAATACACAAAAACAAACACCATCTAATACATTTAATATAACAACATAAAGAATACATTATATATATACGGTAAGATGCAAAAGGGTAATCCGCAAATAATGAGAAACGAAGGGCCGTAATTATTTTAAAATTATACGTAGGCCCTTTATTGGTCGGGAAAAATAATGCTATTAGCATTTTGAGCCGCGCTCGTAGCCCAGTAAGTACTTTTGCGTCTATGTTTATATTCCTTACATTTATTTTGAAATTACGTTTGTTCTTACTAAAAAGTTGATTTTAGGCTGTGATAATATGCGTAGGCTGAAGGAATTTAGTATTAAGACACTCCATTCTCCATTTTTCGTAAAATTTATGAAACATTGCGTGTTCAGTGGCAAAACTCTACGCCAATTTATCTTCATATACAAAGGAACAAATGAAACTAATTCATTCCCCTAAGCGGAAATTGAACCAGTAACTGTCACAGCGTCGTAAAGTCCGACGTTATTATAAAACTTATAAAAGGAAATATCATAAGCACATTCAAATTAAGTTACCGGGATGGACCCTCATTTGCGGCTCCATACAAAAACATCGCTCGAGGGCTAGGATTATAAAATTTGCATAATCTTGTATCCTAGTTGTAAAGCCACGTACACACTGTGGTAGTGATTATTTTTAATATCTTCATTTATTTTAGAGGAGGTCCTTCGATTCCTACTCGAGGTAATGAAATATTTAATATATAAATATATTCATTTTTCGCTCTGGTGAAGAGCTAAAGAGCTAAAGTTGGAGTGCCTCCAGAATTCGGCGGAAAGTGGCGAGTAGAGGCTGCGGGATACAACGGGAAGCCGAAAAAATATATTTTAACTTGGATCACGCTGTATCCCATATACAGAGGGAACGGAGAGCTATTCAGCATTCTTGACAATTATATTTACTTCTATAATAAATATAAAATTTTCAAAAATTATAATTCTGCTTTTCCACTAAAACATTAGAAGGGTCTCCACTCGTCCTAATCAACATTTGCTCGCACTGTGTTTGGTTTGCGGCATCACGAACAAATACAGCTTTTCGACATTTGGTTTAGTTCGTTATGGAGATATTCCGATTTTAGTGGTATTGGAGTCATATGGGTGTGTGATTAAGTACGTGACGGTTTTGGGTTCGATTTCCATTCGGGGGTATTTATTTTTATTTTTTTATTATGGCAACAAAACAAAGCCTGGCTTTTATTTTGTAATGTCTCAAAAATTCAATAGAAAGTGGGGAGCGAATTGTCTTAATACTGCCTATATGCGAGTTATAGGGGAAGCTTTTTCATCTGTGAATTATACAATCATAATTTCGTCTATCTCAGTCAATCACCAAACCCACGATCTCTATCTAAGCAATAGAAGTCAACCATTAACCTAAATCATTCCTAACATCTCCACTTCCAATACCATCGTAAAAATAGAACTAAAAAGTAAAAATGAATTCAGTATCACCTCATTAAATATTCATATTCCATCAACCCTCAGAACTTTATAACGACCAAAATTGACCTGATTTCCAACATTGCTATACAGATTAGTGTTACAGATTCATTTTTATCCGACTTACCTACTGGGAAAAAAGGTAACTTTTGTAGAGATAGCGGAGTTTAACTTTATTTTCTTAATTTTTCAGTCAGACGAAGTGCAGCGTTTAACTCTGCCTTGTAACATGCAATTTGTTCATATTAGGCGAAAATATAGAGTAAGAGAAATATTAAACAATTTGTATTTATAAGTACCTAGCTAACGTTTCTCATTCCACACTTCCACATCATTCGAAGAAGAGTTTTCTTTTGTTACCAGAGAGAACAAATAAATTTAATAATTTTAAATTAATCCCCCCCTGAATGGGAATCAAACCCACAACCGTCACCCACGCACCGATAGCCTATATTAATAATTGATTAGTGTGAAACCATTACAATAAACATACAGACAGCACTATAAATGCTTTCTGTAATATACAAAGATATAATACACATATATACCTACCATATGAGATTACACTAATGAACAACCTCAAAGGCTAACGATTTCCATTAGATTTTCATTATATATGAACATAATATTACGTATTGATGAACTACTAGTGTTGTTATTATTATAGTTGTATTCAGGCCATTCGTGGCGCAGGAGCAAAAACGTGTGATTTTTTGTTGTCGGTTCGATTCTTACTTGAAGTAAAGCGCGACGGACAGTGGAGAACTCCCTCCATCTGGAGGGAGATACAAAGTATAGCTAAATAAATGTATACGTGTACGATTTCTCCGTTCTGGTTCATAAGCACGGCGTTGAGTCCCGGCAATCAATGCGCAATATTTCGAATGTAGGCGGAAAATAGAAGACGGAATGTCTTAACTCTATATTCTGTTTATCTATAATGCTATGCGAGAAAAATCGTGACATATTACTTTATTTCTCTTTAACCTATTTGCAGGTTAATGATTTAAGTCAAGTTGTTTTATCATCTTATTGTAGCTTCACGCTGTATCCAACCTGTATGTCTGCAGAGGCAACCTAGTGTTGTGTCTTAATGAGAACGGAGTGTCTTAACAATATGTTTCCAAGTTCCCTCTGCCTACCCAGCTATGTCCGGGATACAGCGTGAAGTTAAGAAGAGAAGAAGGTAATTCCATTTTTTCTGTTTTTTTTTTTATGTATAAATTAGGTACAGATTTTATTTTTATCAAATAACTAATATTAAAAAACAAACTTATTAAAATAGTTTTAACGAAGTTAAAATTAACATCACGAGGAAAACAGAAAACTTGGCAAGAGCGTGATGAAGTTACGTACGAGAGAGTACGACAAAGTTCCACGTTGGCGTTACACACAGCGCAAATAGAACTATGTCTCACTCAGCTACATACTCATCCAATTACACTATAACAAGGTTGTAAATCTTTTGCCAAGTCAAAGGAAATGGAACCATACCGCTGTAAATTACTGCGATCATATCCGTATGAGTGTTAACTATTTAATGAGACAAAGTGCTACCTGGCTCGAGTTGTGGAGTGAGATGGTACTTTGTCGTAGTACGGTGGTATGATTATTTTAGGTTAGATAAGGCCCCGTTATTAGTCTCGTCCAGTCGTATAACTTTATAGACTGTTAGCAAATATTTAATTCTACATACATTTTATATGAAATAGTGCAAATATGAACGTTTAAATATTTTCAAATTAACTTATTAATAAACGTTCGTATCTCTAAAGTGCTTTGATTTTGTTTGAACAATATTTTTCTATTTATTTTATTATTTTCTAGAAATATTAAATTTATTTTTCCTACTACTTTGAATGTGAAAATTAATTCCGTTGGGTTTACATTTGGAGAAATATGTGTATTTGTATATATTTTAACTTATGCTTCATCTATGCTATTAGAGCCTTAAAAATTAACAACACGTTAATTAAAAAGATTTTTTTAACAATCAATGACATATTTCAAGTTGCAAGTACATGTTTCATGCATCAAGTTTTTCAAAGTAGTTAGACTAAATGCAGCTTTGAGTTACGGTACTTAACACGCAATGTTTCTTAATATAGTCCCTAAAAAACGAAAATATTAATAATAAGAACATTTCTTTGATTACAACTATTTTTTAAGCAGTAAAATACATCCCTCATTGTTTTAGCTTCACGCTGTATCCCGCATATAGTAGAATAGAGAGTTCATCAGAGTCGAACCTCAACGTTACACCGAGTGAGAAACCAAAACCATCGAGTTATCACAAAAAAAAATAAACAAAAAAAAATCATACTTCCATCTAAAAAAACTCATTATAAACACTCGAAACAAAATCATTCACTCCACAGTCACTTTGCGAGACATTTTTATATGGAAAAATAAGGAGCCCTTTGACTGGATTTTATATTTTCATATTAAACAACCTCTAATTAGCCGGAGCGTAGCGACGCGGCGCCCTCTCTCGTTAGAATATAAAATAAAATTGTGTACCGAATAAATACGTTCCTCCTATAGGTACTGGTCTTGAGGGTGGCTTGAGAATTTATTATTATATTATAATATTATATGAACTAGTCGTCGCCCACAACTTTGTTTATGTACAGTGTAAGATGAGAAATGAAAAAAAATCTGTTTCTAGCTCGTACTTTCACAAATCCGTTTATAATGTTACCCTACGTTTCCTTACGTACTTAATGGAAATCGAACCCGCAAACATCGCTTTTTTAAGTGAACAATATCCTACTATACCACCATACTTAAATTCCGTCACTCAAAAAAATGGGGAATGGAGTGTCTTGTCTTGTCTTGCGTTCTCTACTAACACTGCAACAAAAACAGTGTGAAACTAAAAAGTTCTTGAAGCTACAGCCCAAATATACACAAACAAATAAAGGAGAAAAAAGTAATTATTCAATCTCATACATACCTACATATATACATCCCTTAAAAATATTTAAAAATGTGCATAATTAAAAACAATTTGCGTATAAATCGTCACTTGATCAACACTACAATGGACCACCGTCGGTGTGAAAGAACCTTCCACCAATAGTCCCCTATGTAAATCTTGCTACAGTACGGACATTTGGGCATATTTTAGAATAACGACAATACTGTCGTGCTACTAGATAGTCGGATGTCTTAATTAAAACTGAAAAGCCGAATTACAATATATATTGAAGATGCGTGCCGCAATGTAATTTATAGCGTCTATAAATGCGGTGGTTGTGAGTTCGATCCCCACTCGGAGAAGGCAATAATAAGGCATTTTCAATCAACACCGAAGAGCTTGCCGTCGTGGCACAAGAGCACAACCGCACAAGCTTGCGACTATAATTGATTCCCAATCGGCGAAATGAAATATATATTTTCATCACTTTGTTTTGGTAACGAGGCAAAGCACGGCGTTAAATTCCGCCACGCAACATGCAGTACCTCAACAATTAGGAGGAAAATGAGGAACGGTTGGATTTGTTTCTAATATACATATATAAATGTATATATAGACACTGAGAATCTAGTTCACATGTCAATTTTTTTAATGATTAGACTATTAGTAAAACAAAAACAATTTCTCCAAATAGTCCAATCGAGCAACAAAAACTCAGTACAAAAAATCCCCAAAAATCGCACGTGCACAAACAACCTCACCCAACATTTATCCAACGCCTCGGGCATGTCACAGAACTAAATTACAACCATTTGTATGCAGATGTCAGTCCCGTATTAACTCCCGCCTTTGACTCGATGCAAATAACTCGTGAAAATTAACCCATCGATATGAAACAACCCTTTTGATGGTATCACGTCTGAGAGAGAGAGATTTTGAGATTTTCGGGGAGGGTGTAATAACTTGGCATTTAAATTAGCTTGTTATGTGCGGAGGATGGATTGATGATTTTGTATTACGTGTGGAGTGGCGTTGGTTGTGATTAATGTATGTGTTTTTGTTTTTGGAGAGTGTGTAGGTTCGTTTTCTATTAAAAATAGCAGGGTAGGCAAGGAGGGTTTAGTGTTTTGATTCTCCATTCTTAATTTTTTGGGATATTTCAAAAATATTACAGAGTATGGCATAGTAAATTCTATTTTTTTTTATTTTTCTTCACGTTTAATACTAAATTATTAACAGTAAACAAGTGGAGAATAGATTAGTAAGATAAATGAATTGAATTTTTTCTGTGTCTCGCTATCAATGTAAATACTTGATAAAAAGACTTAATATTTTTTCTAAGAAAGACACAGATTTTTTATTTTATTTTTGTACATTATATTTTTTTACGGTAACTAAATTAGATTTAGAAACGTACTTACTCTTAATAGCATCACTTTCCAAATTTACAGCCTGAACTTACCTGGAAAAGTAAAATAAATTCAGTTAATTTCACCGAGGTCTTCGCGTCGCGACAACAGTTCCGTACACCATATAAATATAAACGCCATGGTTGTGGGTTCGAGTCCCACTTGCATAACCGATTTTTATATATTTTTGATAACAAGGCTAGGCGCGGCGTTGAGATCCGATATATTTTATTACATTGTTAAATATTCCAAATAACAATTTTTCCACTAAGTCTTCCATGTATAGACACCGATCAGTTACGATTTTATTATAAGTATAGACATAGATTAATTTTGGACTAGACTACTTGTTGTGTTCCAACACAAACCATGACTCAATGTCGTTGATATAATAAGAATATGTAAATATTATATGAAATTTCTAGCGAACGGAAAACCTATTTATCATCAGGTGATAAATTAACTGGGGACGAAGGTCAGTGGAGTTATCGATCAAATATTTTATTAACATTCTTAATGTTATTCTTATATGTTGAATATACTCGTACATACAATTTACTTTACATTTTAACTCTTGAATAGAAGAAATAAAAAAACAACACTCTCCGTAGAAAGGAAGAGAGATAATATTGTCATAGTTTGAGAAGCTTTTCCAATTTGAAAAAAAAATCATGTTTTATTTAACATATTTATTGTGATGCAGGTTTATTTATTCTTTTTTTTATTAGTCTTTGGTTTTGTTTATTCCTTTTATAGAGGAAAATTAACTTTTCAATATTTTCATTTCCAGTTTAAATGAGATTTGATCTTGCAATTGTTTGCTTATATTTTGAGGCTTTCGTGACGCAGGGAAACATTAGACTCTTCCCACTCGAAGAAATTAAATATTCTATAATAAAATTAAATTTTCCTCTCTCTCATAAAAAGGGTAGAAAATTATTTAAGGGCGAGGTAACAGAGGATTTTCCAAACAACCCTACTGGAATAGGTAAAACTAGATTTTCTATTTTACGACTTTAATTCCACGCAAACAAAGCTAGAGCCAAATACGAATAATTAGTACATAATATTACCTCCAATCAATATCCTAATTACACTAAGATCACACACAGCCTTCAAGATCCCATACAAGCATACCAAACTGAGATAATTATCTCCAATATGTCTAACTAAAGTACACACAAACGCTAGCCGTTCCTCGGCAAATTAGGTGTCATTGCAAGTCGCAACCCCGCGGCGTGTCTACGCTTAATTGTATGACTTATACACTAATCTATAGATACATTGTATGACTTACACTTATAGATACCTATATGTAAGTATGTATGGAAATGTATTATTGTAAGGCTAGTGTGTTCTTGGCTGGTAATTATGATTTTAGATAGTTAATAACTATATAAATAATAGCGAAGTGAAGTATTTGATTGTAAACACAGTGGCTGTCGGTTCGATCCCCAAATAAGGGAATGAGTTACTTTTATTTCTTTGCTCTGGTATTAAGATATAGTACGGCGTTAAGTTCCAGCAAGCGTAAAAAAAAAATATGCAAAATAATCGAAATGTGGAAATCGGAGTGCCTTAATACTAGAACCCTATCTTTCTCGTCAAAGAAAGCAGTTATGCGTGTACAATAAAATATATTTTTTATTTTAAGAAATTATATATTTTCTATACTAAAAAGTGAAAAAAACTAAAAACCCCAGCTCCTATTACTTATAATAATATAACGTAGCCAGTAAACCATATACAATTAACGTCTAAGCCGCGGGCGATGCGTTGATGATTTACTTGCTTGAAAATGTTTCAAGTAAAACTTTAGGTTATTAGTGCTTGGGTGCAAATTTTCACTACCGGCTCCCACTTGTTGTCTATAAAGTTTCTAGGTAGCGAATAGTTATAGTACCTACTGACTAATTATTTGGGAGGAAATTGTTTTTGATACTTCGAAGTTAATAACATGAGGTTCATATTAACTTTATGGAAAATTTGAGGTAAAGCGCGACGTTAAGTTCCGCCAGTCAACATGCAATGAATCGAAAATTGAATGAGAGGAACAGTGTCTGACATAATTCTTGATGAATTCTGAACCCAACTCTACCATTTACCTTTCAGATTAGTACAGAAAAAGTGTTCGAAAATTTCAAACTACACATACCCTTACTCAAAGCATTCACCTAAAAATATAACATAGAAGAATCCACACAAAATATAAATATTCATATTTAAGCCAAAACAACAAACACGACAGAATATTTCAAGAAATATCTAAGGAAAAATCCACGACATTGTACAGAATGTTAAATAAAACTAGTTATTTTTTACGGAATTTCTCTACATATACGGTAAATAATACATCCCTTGCGAAACGAGAAGGAAGCATGCTCCGAGAGCCACGGCATGAATTTTTACTTTATTTTTTCAATGTAACATTGTCATTGGTATTTCTAAAGGAAAAAAATATGTAAAGAGTATATTTTTTTTAAGAAAATTCCACTGGAATGGATATTTTAATTTATGGTTTGGAGTATTGCGAGTTATTATTCTTTTTTTTTTAGCTTCATGCTGTATCCCGCACTTAGCAGGATATTCAGAGGGAACCTGGGAACCTAGTAATTAGACTCCCCCATCCGTCCCCATTAAGTCACTTCTGTTCCCCACTTTCCACCGAATCTTGAAGGAATTGTAAGGTACCTAAGGCGTATAGGCATATATTTGGCGTATAGGTTCCTTAAAAAGTATAAGGAGAATTCAAAAAAAGTTTCCAGAAAATAAATATCAACTAGAAAAATAAGATTTTATACTTCATGGCTCACTGAAGCAATGATGCGGGCTGCCACTAGATTATATTTATATATAAATTCCATCCTAGTTCATATAATAACGTTGAGTACCAAGAAATTAATATCCAAACATAAAAATAACTATATTAATTACATAAGTAAAGTATTTACGTATCTTTCTTATTATATGTACCTACATAAAACTAGAACGTAGTCGAATTTGAACCTGACCCTCTTGGATACCGTCCAAGTGCACTGGCCAATTAAGCTATCCGGTCACATTTTGCTACAGCCAAATAACTATACAGACGCAAAAAAAATTGTACTATACTATTTTTTAAAAAGAGATTTTTATAAAGCTTTTATATATAAAAAAATGTCGGTAATTAAAGAAACATTAGTGACACAATACTCCGTTTACCGCATTTTTTTTCAACTTCACTGATGAGGCAGATGGGACATAGTGTTAAGAAATCTCGAGTCTTTTCGTGTGGCGGAACTAAGCGCCGCGCAATATATAACTTATCATGAAATATATTGTATGATATATTATTATTGTATAATACAGGTACAATCCATTGAAGGAGAAACATGGTTAACTAAAAAGAACTCAACTATTTTTAAGTGGTCGTTTTGATCACATCAGTGCTAATAGACAAAGGGAAATATCTAATCGGGCGTGATCGAGCCTTTTAAAGTTCGGAATGTTTCTTTTCCGCTGGACCGGAAGGGAAAGATGATATTATGAATTTTATTTAAGGCTCATACTAGTTTAGTATAGTAGAATTTATAATAATAAATAATAATAATAAAAACATTTATTGCCATAAACAACACACACACATTTAACAAACAAATTAACAATTTAACAAAAGAACATTATGGCAAAAGGTATAACTCAGCTAAATGATGCTTGAGTTTTTACTCTCAAGCATCGCTGTTTTTCAGTTACACCTTGGATCACGGACAAACAGACTCTCACAAAAAAGAAAAATAATAAGAATAGAATTAAGGTATCCGTTCATGGGTGTGCGCGTGTGTCTATGTGCGTGAGTGTGTGTTTGTGTGTGTGCGTGTGTGTGTGTGTGTGTGTGTGTGTGTGCGTGCGTGTGTGTGTGTGTGTTCTTATTTGTGCCTATATACACCTTTACATCCGGTTTGGAATAAATAAATAAGTTTTAATAAAGAGAATAAATCATACATCAATAATACTAGTATACTAGTTTGAAATTTCAGGCCTAGAAATAATATTTTAAGCTCTTTTTATCCATGTTATGATTTTCTGCATCAAGTTGCCGTTTTAGTAGTGCGCTTTTGTATTTATTCTTAAAATTAGCTGCACTAATTTTAACTCTTAGGGGAGGCGGTAGGTCATTCCAAATTCTTGCTGCAGAAAACTTAAAACATTTATAGACAATTTTATCGGTAAAATGTATAAAAGAAAATAAAATGAATATAATTTTTAGGCATTCGTAACGCAGTAGATCAACAAATGACTGTAAGCACGACGGTTGTGGGTGCTATTCTCACTAGAGAATTATTTTCATTTGCTCGCTGTGAAAACAAGACTAAACGCGGCGTTGAGTTCCATTTGTTCGATCACGGAAAGTCTTAAGAATTAGCGGAAATATGGGAAACAATATATGCTAATATTAGATTCCCGATGACGTATAAATAAAATAAACGAATCTTCTACCATCACGTACAATTAAACACTTCCAAACAACCCGACAGTAAAACAAGACTACTACTTTATAAAAAAATCCATCTCTGTTTTACAAACACGAAAGCATTTACCCTTGTTACTTACTCTTAAATAGCTATTTTAAAAATGCACATTGCAAAGTGAATATTTAAACGGACCAACGGCAAGATGAAATTCTAGTGAACACCAGCAAAAGAAATATTTAAGTATCGCCGCATTGGAGCTGGTCGGCAGGAGCCGGGAACACTTAGGGACGTTTGCAAACGGTTTTAATTTTAAAATACTATTTTATAACTTTGTCTGCAACTCTACATTGTAGAAGTATTGTCGATAGGTCCCACGTGATTTGCTTAGGAATTTTCTACTTATATATAAGTCAATATTTCTATAGTATACTATAGAAATATTTGCCTAGTAGTTTGTTCGTAATCTTCCTCTAGTTTTCGAAGGTGAACTGAGGTCCCCTCCTGCCTCTCTTCCCACTCTTGCTTCATATTTTTTTTTTTACTTTTGCCATTTATTTTGTCTCTGCCCAAGCCATCTGAGCACGATCTTCTTTAGTCTTACTGTGCCAATCTATGTATTTCTTCACCTAAATTGACTCCTTATACTCTCCAAAGAGATCGCATCTCCATAGCTTTCTCTTTCTTTAATTTTCTTTCTGTAATATTTCGCTGCCGTATCACAGCGTCTATAGCAGCACTGCATTGTGTACGGCCAAAAGCATAACTAAGATGACATTCCGACAAGCACTCATCCATGCAGCCAAGTCACCGTTAATTTCAAGACTAGTAAAGAAACTTTCCGCATCCATTTCGTGTCTACAGTCTCTACTAAAAATACTTCCCAAAAATAACACTTGACTCACTTGTCCTAATATCTTTCGATTTATATGGATCTTGCACTCAGTCTTTTCTTCATCTTTTTTAAATTCACTAATTAGAATTTTTATTTTGGTATAACATATTATGTTAACTATTCTCTTATGTAAATGGCGTTTATTCAAGACAGTTTTGTTACCAGATCGAGGAAATTAAAATAATTCATTTCTCCGAGTGGGAATCGAACCGACAAACGCAGCGTCTACAGCCAGATGCTGTGACGGTGCATCATTATGTATGTATGTCATCTTGATTCTCGTTTAGACAATATTTCATCGTACATGAAAATATTAAGTCAAAAATGCCAACTTTTATAAAATTTCTGCCCGTCTTGCGTGCCTTTTTCGTGAGCAAAATTTAAATTTTTAAAGCGTAAAATATAAAATCTTCGTTGAAACTATCACCCTACCGCAGGGAGATCCCTTAATATGGACCGAGGGCGTTCGTTAAGCTGCATTGTGTTTGAGTTTGCGACGTTGCTGTGTACGTACGTACATATAATCACTGTGTGGTCGAACAATATATTTATAATAATATACAGTTTCACGCTATATCCCGCATATCGCGTAGTAGGCAGAGGAAACCTAGTGTTAAAACACTCTGTTCCCCATTTAACGCCTAGTTTTCGAGACAGTTCCGTCTTTCAAAGTTCCGTCTTTTAAATAAAGCGAGAAAATGAAAATCAACCATCACCGTCAATCACAACCGTCACGTTATTACAGTCAGATGCTGTAGTGCTAAGCCACGACGAAAGGAAATGAAAATATTAAATATTTACTACCCCAAGTAGGAATCGAACCCACAACTGTCGCGTTTACATTGCTATGACGGCCTCGTACTTACGTTCTAGTACCCACGACTAACTCATATTTGAATTAAATCTTATTTAACCAAGTTATACTTCTTAACCTACTTATAATACAAACATGTTTAAATAACACGACTCCTTAAGACATAATTCACATTAAGCAAATGCTTAACCTGCATTAAATAATTTAAAAGGTCTTTTTTTACATAAAAATGTAAAGTTATGAAAAAAATACTTCACTCATTTTATGTACTTAATCCTAATAACTGCTTTTCCAACATTTTAACTTATGAATTTTATTTCATTACGTCAAAAATGCATGTTTGGAATTTTCCTTTTATGTAAGTGTTCAGTAGGTATGTTAATATTTATTTTTCACTTTCACGCAATATCCCTCACATTACAGGGTAAAAAGAGGCAAACCTAGGTTCAATTCCCGCAAGGGTCGCCCTTGCCGCCGTTGACATACTTTTGAACGGCCTCGTAGTCAGGGATAGATTATCCTCTTCAAAGGCCAATAGAGCTAATAGTATTAACTTCAAGCTGGGGCGAGATTTAACGATTTAAATAATTAACGAAGATCGAACCATCACACCGTACCACAATGGCCTATAATTAGTATGTGCATAGCATTTTATAATTAATCAAAAATCAGCTATCAATAGTAATAATAAAGTAGTAGTAGTCAGAGTGTAAAGCCAGCTGAGGCGTGTCGTAGTGGCTAGTGGCTAGTGTCTAACAGCAAACTCGCTTATTGGTTCCGTTCTAAAACGGTGAAAGTCCCGAAAGTGGAGAACGTAGTGACTTAACACTATTTTGCGGGATACAGCTTGAAGCTATAAAAAATGACTATCTTCACTAACACTATAATACAAATATTTCATACAAAAGCTCCAAACTAATATAACACATTTAGATATATAAACCATATAGTCAACGTAAATTATCGCCAGCACCGACCCGTCTGGGGAAAATCAACAGCCACAAAACGCAATACCCATTGATGTACGTGTTCGGGGGGTGGCGACGACCAATTATATAGGTGTTAGGTACGAAGACGGAGTATAGAACTTGTGTTAGTATAGATCGAAATCTAGCCTAATTTTGTTGTTTAGTGTTCAGATTCTGTTTTAGTTACGTCCCCGCACACATCAGGGGAATCCCCCACTTTCCGCCGAATTCTGGAGACATTGCGTGTTGAGTAGTGGAACTCAACGTCGCGCTAGTAGTTAAAAATGTTAACTAATAATTACAAAAACAAATAAGTGTAAATTCAGTGAACTTTATTAGCAAGACAATTTAAATTATAACTATAAAACGTCCCCAAGAGGAAATTGAACCCAAACCCAAAATCTTGAGTTTAACACATACCAACTGCGCATACAATAATATCTTTCACATTAATTATCTTTTACCCCTATACTTATTTACAATCAACTTCACTGAAATTAAAAAAAGGACACAAATTCAAACAAATGGCAAATTGAAATTCACCACTACACATTCAAATCAACACTTTTTCATCTCTTGAACAATGAACACTTGTAAATTTCAATTCGCAATATATAATTATAGTATCTACCCTCACAGTTCCCACCCTTGAGCGAACAGACAGATGCACAGAAATGAAATTGCATCGGCTCCTTTGGGATGGACGGACGTGTTGTTTAAGATGTAGACGCTGTTTACTTGGTGAATATTTAAAACTTTTGATTAAAATATTAAATTTCTGTAGTTAGATTTTCTAATTGGGACAGTCGTGTGCGGCGAATGTGTTTGATGGAATGGTCGTCGCCTTCGATTACAATTCGTGGTTTCTTTCCAATAAAAAATATATTTTATTTCTTTGGCCTAGTAGCGTCTACAAGACAAGGCGCAGCGTTGATTGTGTTTTATTTTACTAAAGCGATATGTTTACACTTTGCGACGTTGAGTTCCGCTATTTAATAGGCAGTACCTCGAAAATTGGGAGGAAGTGACAGAGTGCCTTAATTTATACCAGCTATATGAGCAACAGGCCTTTCAACAATAACTTATAATTTTAGACTTCGAGAAATGCAAAACAGTTTATTATTGAGACATCCCACTTTACTTTCAATTAAAGCTGAAAGAAAACGGAATAATTAATCACTGGCTCTCCGTTCCCGTAGAAGTATATCACCAGACATATTACACTCGTTCAATTAATTTACTTGTAAACCAAAACGGACGCACGAGCTTTAATAAGCCGCGTTGATGAATTTTAATACAATATTTCATTACCCCTGTCCCAACTAAATACCCAGGCTTTGGTTTCATAAAACAATACAGATTACTCACTTCTCTGTAATAAATCTAAAATCTAACCACCTGAGCGGACTCTCCAGGAACCGAGCAGACCAATGGAGACCATATAACATAGCTGTAAGAGCAATTTTACACTGAAATATATACTTAAGAATAAGCGAATTAGCGTTCAAAGCATATACATTGCTAATTTATATATATCATTTGAAATTTAATACTATTTTTTAGAGAATAGAGTTGAGAATTGCACGCAAAGTGTTTTATCTTGTTAGCTATATTGAGAAATAGACGTTACGGGCGCGCTCGAAGGACCAATTTTGTTTGATCTAGCACTTTATGTTTACTGACGTCTAGCCCGGGCCGAGCTGGTATCCTGGGCAACCGACGTACCCCTCAGGGGGTTGCCGAACCCCCGTCCTATAGCTGCACTTGCACAAATGTATTATTGCTGTAACACTCTAGTCTCTATCGCTATGGTATTAGGTAAGGGGTTGTGGAGTTTTCATTAATTGTTTTGACCGTCAATATTGGGCTTTGATTGGAATGACATTTTAGTTTAAAATCTGTGTTTTTTTTAACTATGTGTAGGCATTTGCTAGAGTAATGAAGCGGTTTTATCATTTACTCCCGCAACGGATTCCATTCCGATGATTGCAACATAATGACGTTTTGACGTCCTTTGTGCCGTTCATCGAGTACGGGAACGGTATTCGCGTTATATTTTTTATTTTATTCAACAGGTTCATTTCTTTTATTGATTTTGGTAACAGGTGTATGTAATATTTGTAGAGAGAATGTTTCGTTTTAATTTTTATACGAACGAAATGTTTGTATTAATTTTAATGCAACGTTCGTTTTACTCAGTACATTTTTTAGCATCACGCTGTATAACGCTTCAGCACGAAAGGTAGCATATACATATATATCATGTTGATAAATAAAAAAATCTTACGTTTACGCTAATTTTCGCGACAGTTGCGTATTGAGTAGTGGGGCTAAACGCTGCGATTTTTCTGGGTATGGGGAGCGAACAAATGAAAATAATTAATTCCTCCGAGTAGGGAATCGGACCCACAAGCGACGCGATAGCAGTGAAACGAACTCAATTCCATACGATATATTTTACCGACTCAATCTAAAGAAAGATTAAAAGCCTTTTAAAAACAAGACTACAACTCGCTTTTCGGGAAACGCCAATTAAGCCTCACACAGTTGTCGCTTTGACGAACTTTAAATTCGATCAGAACTAGAGTGCATTTCGTACTTAAGTATATGTATATTTCTTAAGTAAGAAAAATATTTTGGAGAAATCATTTGTATAGAGTTTTCTTTGGTTAGACATTCACTCCCGGGTGGGTTAAAATTTATTATATAGATATATTTTTGGTCAATCGAAACAGTTTTGTCATCTGTTACATAACAACAAAAATAGAGAAAATAATAAATATTTCATTCCCCGCGTCGGAATAGAACCCACAGCTGTCGCATTTGTACTCGCACGCTTGTGCCCTGCGCTACGACGACCTAAATATAATTATAGTACACATATTATAACACCTTATACGGACCAATCTTGACACACATAAATACAAAGTGACAAACGCCGCGTACAAATAAGCCCTACATTTAAAAATAGACTAAACCTTAGTTGCACGTAATATTTTAGGTCAATAGGCGACCAAAACTACTTAGTGAATTATTAAAAAATGGACTCTAAGTTAAAAGACTTAAGATTTAAAATGACTTTGTCCCATAAAACACGGTAGAGGCCTCGTTATACTTAAAAACCCACTGAGGACCCGAGAACACTTCACAACTGGCAGTATTTCGCACTTTCAAAGTTCCAAAAAAATTATTTTTCTCATTTAATAACCGTTTATCCTTTACCGTTTAGAAACACGTTTATGTTTAATTAAGTAACCTGCATAATTTGCTTTAGTATTGATATGAAAAGGGTATATACTTTGTTTATTTTTTAAGAATAATTTAGGATTTGATAGTAAATAATATAATTTTTGTTATAATAGTTTTAGCTTCAGAATATCTCGCTTATATCAGAGCAGGCAGATTCACTTCATAATAATCATAAAAACCTCATCGCACAATGTCTCTAAAATTGAGCAGAAAGTGTGGAACAAGGTGCCTTCTAGGTTCCTTTTTTCGATTTATATGCGGATAACACCGTGAAGTTAAAAAATTACGTATAATTACATATAATTTATTACAAAAAAAACACATTCGCTTATTATTCACAAGCAGAAGAGGCGTAAAAATGTACACACGAGGGCGATAACGCACGCGTCACACATAAACCACGTAAGAGCTGGTATTATATTATATTTTTATCACTCTGACATACACAAACAAACGTGGACTGCGACTGGGAGATATGTGAAGGTAAAGGTCACAGATTCGATTTTTGTAGCGAAAAAAATATTAAACATTTTCTTATTATAAAATTTACATAATTATGTAAAACAAGGTAAAAGGGAGTTTTAAGTGACTAGTATGTAGTTACTTACATAAGACTTTTCCTTTACTAAGTAACTCACTGACAGACAACCCACACACAAAAATATGCAACAAAAAACTCAAATACGGCATATAGGTTCCCTAAGGAGTGTAACACAATACTATGAAAGCGTTTTTCGAAGTTCCTATAAAATCAGGAAAAAGTGGATTTAGTAGCAAGTGAAATTACATACAAAGCATTAGGCATAGCATTATTAATCCACAATTTATACAAAAAAATCGTATAAATAAATCTATAAAAAAAACTAAAATAAAATTTAAGAAACGAATGTTGAATTCTTTTAATTAATTCAAATTATATATATAAGCTAATACATATTTTTTGTAGAAACCTATTTGATTTGAATATATATTTTCAATAGTTTGACCGTCCAAAAAAGGGTCCACAATCAATAACATAACAAATAATGTATTCCCGCTATCAAACTACATCCTAACAAAACTAACCAAAACATATTCGAAGTAAATCGAAGCGATATACAATATACCACATACATAACAAAATTCAAAGCGAAAAAAAAACCCAGAATTTAATTAATCAAAACACCCACGACCAAAATTCCAAGATTGCCAATTAGGCACTCGGGGATCGCTCTGGCACAGAAAAGCAGAAAATTCGACAGAGACGTACTCGTTGGTACCTTCCTATAAGAAAAAAAATCCTTAGGTGAAAATTAGTTCTCTAATTAAAAGACCCCGACAAACTTTCTTAATGTCACGTAGACGGAGAGACGACGACAACAAACACCCACTAATTACAATTTTAATATTACTTGTTGCTTACCGCAAAAATACTGGCACGCTGTTAATGTTTTACGAACCGAAATGACGTTGAACGTGGAAAACTTTGGTGGTGACACCAGAAAAACTGAATCCAAGGAAAAAATACCTTATTTCTAGTATAGTAGAGAAGTTCCTAGTTGTAAAATTCACTTTTGTTTTCTGTACTTTATGAGATTCGTGGAATATAGCCTTTAATAGTCCGTTGGGGCCTTCCCGTAACTTCCTCTCGTAAAACGGGAGCCCGTAGGTTTCTAATTTTCGAGGTCTGTCAAATACCAGTTCGCGGGGACTTTGCGACACTCCATCGAGCGAGAAAAACAAAAAACATTTTAATTAGATACCTACTTTGTTATATTATAAAGTTTTTGCGGAATATAAATTTGTATTTATTTTGTTATAATTTTGTTTTTATTTTCTTAAATTTGATATTGCATTTGGGAATATTAAAATTATTTTTATTTCTCCGCTCTGAGCAAAGCGCGGCGTTGAGTTCCGCTACTAAACAACGTAAAACAGAGAGTAGAATGCCTTAACATAGCTAGCTCTACCTTACATATTTCTACAAGAGAAAACTGAAACACTAAATTATTATCAAGAATAGGTCGAATCAAATCGATTTATTCTTGAAATCGCCACTAGCCTCACAAGTCGTAAGAAGGACCACGACATGCTGACCAATTACTGTCATTTATCACAATGTCGGGGTAACGTATCGCTTGCGCCAGTCGTTGTGGACTCTATACACTTGTCGTACCTACAAATAGAGAATTGAGAGATTTTCTTTTATCTTATATTTTAGTGATATTACACTTTTTTCTTCTAAGATTGTTGTAATTTGATACTTTCCGCATATAGCAAGATAGATTCTGGAATTAAGATTTTCTGTTCTCCTATCAACATGCCAAATTCTACCTTTCTAAGTGCAGTAATTTTGTTTATGCGTAGTCTTAGTGCTTATCGATTATTTGAATATAGTCAAAAAGTCCTTTAAATAGAACAAACCACACATTATTTTCCTAAATGTATATTGATTTCTGCAGTTTAACATTGCCCATTGTTTTACTAGAGGGAGAAAAAAAATTCAACAATAAACATTGCCCTGAAACGAACCCGCAACCATCCCTTTAACAACCACACATAGTGCTACGCCACATTGGCCTGACATACATAGACATTAACACATTTCTCACTATCTCCATACGTACATATATATTATATAAACACACGAATCCCTCCCATCCATTTAGATTATCCGCGAATAGTAACTAAAACACAAAATCCCACAATCAAAACGTCCACTCGTACAGAAGTTCAATTTGTCGGTCTGTTTAGAGCGAACCACGATTAAAGGGCGCGCTGTTGGAAGCGCACTTGGTGAATAATTGTAAAATATTATGTGCGGTTAGTTAGTTTTTAATTATCCAGTGGAACATTTGGATGCGTTTAGAGACCAGTCGTTAATTAAATATTTTAATTTCCTCGCTCTGGTAATGAGGCAAAGCGCGGCGTTGAGTTGTGCCACTTAACAAGTAATATCTATAGAATTCGCCGGAATGTACGTAATGGAAGTTTCTTTATAGAAATGGAATGACTCAATACTAGGTTCGACTGTAGACGGGGCAAGCTTGGATTTAATTCTCACTCCAGGAAATTAAATATTTAACATTTTCTTTTCCAGGCTCTGATACCAAGACCATGTTCGCCAAGACCAAGTTCAGCACTCAACACGCTATATCTCCATAATTTGGCGGAAGATAAGAAACGGAAATATCTCAAATGAGAAATAAGTGTTTTCTGCCTGCTGCTACGAGCGGGATAAAACATCCCGCAAAAAAAAAGAAAAAAGAAACACTCATACATTAATCTCCCAGCAAGCAAGCATTAGCAAAATTGCACATTGTACCAGAAATCGGCCTTAGGGGATGTTATTATTACGCATTAGAACAGCCGAGTGCTCGCGATCGATGAGTAGCGCGTAGGGGTTTAATTAACGCTTCTCGGGCCTTGGTAGATGTGTCTGATTGATACATAATTGACACCTTGTGGCGTGGTTGAGTGATTTGTAATATTGCTTTGTGAGTGTGTGGTTGTAGATTCAAATTTGTAATAGGGGTTTCTTCAGCTTCACGCTTTTTCATATAGAAAGATTAGTGTATGCGGTTATTAGTTCATCCATAGACCTCATTTCTACACTACCCCGAATAAGATACGAACTTACAACCGTCGCGTTTATACAAGGACTCTATGCCGCTATGCCACGACGGTTCAATTTTTTTTCTTGAACTAATTTTTCAGATCACGAAGGGAGCCAAGGGGAGGACTTTACAACGAGTATTTTTCTTTGAAACTCCCAAACTTGATGTTTGTTTAGATCCTAAATTGCCTGCTTGATTTTTAGAAGAAAACGAGACGTGAATTTACTTCAGTGAAACGTGATAAAGATCTGTGAAAAAATATTCATCTGTCGTTTTTAAGCACACTTTGTAAGGTCGACTTGTTACTATGTAAATATATAAACTATTTTTCTAACTATGTAAATATACAGTAATAAAATCCAAAAACCTGAACTTTACACATTTGTAATTCTTAAATCATCATAAAACTTGGCAGTAAAACATAGCTTAGGTGACAATATAAATAATACGATATCATCGAGCAGCTCTGATGATGAAGCCAGGGCCAGGGATTAAACAGTGAAATTCTTCAGAATATACTAGTAAATTAATCGAGTTGAGGCACATATAATTTATATATTATAGGTCCGAGCACATTAAAAAAAGTGTATTATTTTTAAACTTTTTATTCTTTTTCTATTAATAGATCACGCTACTCTACTGTTCCTGTCTATTTAAAAGATATGGCAGTTTGGGATATTTCACACTGCAATGCGCTTAGTCTTGTTGCTTGAGCGTGCGAATAAAAACAACTCACCCCCCAGTAGGAATCGAACTCACAAACATCACATTTCCAGTCACACAGTGCCGCTGCGCCACTATAGCCTATCCTATCCTATATCTTATAAAACAAAGTCGCTTTTCGTGTCTGTCTGAACTTTCTAACTCTTCTTCTTATAAACCACCCAACGGATTTTTATGCAGTTTTCACCATTAGTTCGAGTATTTTTCAGGGAAGGTTTATATATAGTTTATTATTTGTACATTCTTATGTAAATTAACAAAAATACGATAAATGTGTCTAAAGTCCTACCCGTTGAGACACTTTCGCGCATGCGCTGCTTTAATGGTAAGTACTACATGAAAATAATGTACTGGAGTATTGTTCCTCTTAATAAGATCTACAAAAAAGTCCGCGATAGCATATTTTTATCTTTTAAGGATAACGTGTAGTGATCATATTTCTGTCTAAAAATAGTAATTTCAATATATTTTTTATTGTGAAGGATATTTTTCCGTAATGGTATTAATCCTTATCCTTTAAAATACTTTATTAATTTTCTACGTTAAACGAAGATAAAATTTGCTTTTTACACTATTTCGAAATTGCGAATAGTTTTAGAGAAAAACGCATTTAATTGTTGACACATCACGCCGTTGACACATCAGCTGTATCGAGTCCTGTTTTACTTATCCCTTACTCTCAGCATATAAATAAGTATATTAGTTACGTTGGCCATTTAATGTAGATCAAAACTGTCTTTTACTGTTTTTTCATTTTAATAAGTACTTTAGAAGTTGTTACAATATCAAAACATCCTTGCTGCGAAACGCGCAATTATAATTTCTTCCGTTTAAAAATAGTCATTTAACTATCTAAAAACAGTCATTTAAATATATTTTAATAAGTACTTGAAAAGATTAGTAGCACAGATTTAAAATTACGGTACCTACTAAAAAAACCTTGCCGAGTAAAACAATTGGAAAATACTTATTGAAACTACGAAAATGCGGGTTACATTAGAGTTTCATTAATTTTCACATTATCTTAAGTGCTTTGCAAACATACATTATATGAATAATCCAGTAGTAAAAGCGGGCGAAGCCGCAAGGGGGTCGCTAGTATCTAATATATTATTATAACAATCTATAACGAAGGTGATTTCACTTAACCCTAACTATGCTACGATAATAACTCCACAGCTCTACGTACATTTACAAAATAAATTTAAACACGAGCTAGATAGATACTGAAATTCAAAACTGTAAATGCGCCTTGGGGGATGAAAAAAGTATTAAATCTGCTCCATTACTGAAACTTTGCTAACAATTTTGTCACGTAATGAAAATGAAATGACAAATAATTTTGGGATGATATAATTTTTAAAGCATATATTTTGTGAATAACTTTATACACATTTTTTGGTTCATTTTAAATCTCTGTGGATTAATTCGAGAGGATTTAGTGACAATACAATGCAAGAGATTGGATGGAGTGTCTCAACACTAATTGAGACACTCCATCCAATCTCTGCTTATCGATAGAATTCCGGACACTCAGCGCTAAGTGGCGGAACTCAACGCACTTTGCCTTATTATGCGGAGAAATGAACATAAATAATTCTTCCGGGTGCAAGAACCCATTACTGTCGTGGCATTTACAATAAGAGACTGGGATGTGACCTGCATCAATATAAGTATGTATATATTGGTTGATGATCTCTTAGAGTCACCAGATACCATTTATGTTAATTAACAATATAAATCGCTGTATCCTGCACACAGCAGGGGAGGCAGAGGGAACCTTATGATAAGACAATCTATTCCCTATTTTTCGCTGAAGTTAGTTCGAGCCATCCATGTTGAGTTAAAATTTATCGATAGGATTTTTTTCTACATACACTGCAATGCACCTCCAAAGCGTAGTAAACGCTAATGGATGCATTCACAGTTTCAATTGAATCTCGTATAAAATCACCCGTTTCTGGGTCAGATACGGAGTAAACAAAAGCCCAATTCAAATTGAAACTTAATAAAATTGTATTGAATATGTATTTTTTAAACAAAATATAAAATGCAAAAAAAAATAATATGCGCATGATGGTTGTATTTTTTTTATAACTACCGATTACAAAGCCGGCGGCGTTGGGTCCCGCCGATCAAGACGCAA
>JAEBDU010010746.1:0-30556 GCA_016802625.1 Heliconius numata | reverse complement strand
ATAAGTATTGACAGACGAATGTCACCTATTCTAGCCGTGATCCGTGATGGACTACGGCAAAGTATTTGAAACGTTGGGCTTCCAAAACGTATATTACTAAATATACGCGATTAATTAAGTTAAAGGGCTTAATTTAAAACGTAAAAGTTTTAATAATCCATATGAAATTACTAGTAACTAACTACATTATGTTGTATAATCTAGAACCAACTACAGTTAGCTAAGTGATTATTCAAATCTCATTAACATTAACTTATATAATCAATCATGAGTAAGCCGGTTAGAGATAGGATTGATAATCTTCTTATTTTCGTAAAACCTTTATATATATAAACTATCTGTATTTTTATAACAATTTTGTTTATGAAAATGTTATATCTCCATATGTTCGTGCTCGTCACTTACTTATGTTTCTTTATAAATGGGGTAATGGCCCCAGTAATCGACACTTTAAAGATATTTCTTTCAATATATATGTCATGGATATTAAGAAATATTTAAAGTTGTATAACAATATTTATGAGAAAATAATTAAATACATTTTAAGTTATGAATATGTAATTTTTAGCGATACCTAATAACAATAATACCGAGTGAACCAAAAAATATGCTTAATAAATGCAGATATTTTTATTAAAGCAACCGGCTCTAGTGCTTATTACTAATTTTCAATTTGCCATTTTCAATAAAAATGGTGCAAAAAAAATATTACTCTGGTAACGAGGTAAAGCGCGGCGTTGAGTTACGTCACTCAACAAGCAATGCCTCCAAAATTCAGCGGTAACATGCTTAAGTTGCTTTCCTATTATATAAGCATTTGCACGTTATTGCAACCATTTACTAGGTGTAAATCACCTGGTTAGTGCCAGTTAAAATATAAAATTGCCAGTTCGCAGGTCTTGCACAAAATCGCTGTTCTGGTTAAGATAAGGTGGCATTGGGAAATGAGGTACATCATTCAATGTGGCCTCACGTCTTCACTTGTAGCCTCGGAAACCAGTGCACAATTGGCTTCAGCTGAAAGCTATTAAATATAAAAATGAATTTAATTTATAATTTCAAATGGGATGAAAAAAACTTTTGTTATTAATACAATTATTTAAATTTACACATTTAAATACGAAAATTTATTCAAGATAATGGAATATAATAGAAAATAGAGAAAAACCCTAGCATATTTTTCCAATGGTATTGTGTAGAAATAGTCCGCTTTAAAGAAAGGTTGACGTGGTAGATAGCGGCCACTACTGTAGCAGTTTGAAGCACAGCACCGGATGCAGGAAGTGGATGTGACGTTTGCTGCACAATAGCTCTAGAAACAACTACAAGCTACACAAAGGCTTTGTATCTTTGTACCTTACGAAGCTTAATTAAAATATTCATGTATTTAAGGTTCCATCTGGCTTGAGAATGTCGACTTTATTTGTTTTGGGTAAATATTTATGATAGAAACTTAAAATAAATATATTTTTATACTAAAACTTTTAATCGTAACGGATAGGTGTTTATATATGGAATATATATAACAACCATAAATAATGATTTCTAACATATTGTCTGTTTGTCTGTGCGTTTATTCAGAAACGGCTTAGTCGATTTCTTTGCAGTTTTCACTATTGCACTATGGCAAGCTTTTCTTAACATTGAGTGATTGTTTTATATTTATTGAATAGAAAACGAAAGTTTTGCAGAGTAGTAATAGATAATTATGTAGTTCAGGCAAGCGAAGCCGTGAGTACATCCTATATCTTTGACGACTATTTCCTAGAATTGAACATACGAATCCGCGAATTTGTTTTTCGTATACAAAGATATTCTCGGGAAAAAGTATTTTGTTATATAAAGCATTTGTTTGTAGACTGAATATTTTTTGTCATTCTATACACTTCGCGTACAACGTAGCAGAATTTGTTTGTAAGCTGAATGGCGTAGGAAATAAAAACTGTATGTTGAACGTTGCACCGCGCCCATGGCACGTGTCGCGCATACGAATAGCTCTGAAAATACACAACAATATTGCTACATTTGCCTCGCATTAGATATAGCCGAGTTCTATATTTATTTATTGAGACGATCGCACTTGTGTACTACCACAAGCATAGCAAGTATATAATATTTTTCAAGAAAACTTTAGGCTTAGAACGACTTGTGTATTTATTGTCTCCATTATTTCTTCCATTGATTGAATATTTATCATAATTTGGTGTATAGAAAACATTTTTAAAATAATTTAATATCTTTTGTAGTTCAAATTTATTCTTTATTTACTTTAGGCAAGCTTTCTATTGATTGAACAAAACAAGCACATATATATATATATATATGTCTCGTTTATATATACGAAAATATATCTATTTGAAATAGGAGTATGAATATATATTCATGTGATATTTGAAATCGCAAAATAAAGTAAATATACAGTCAGATGTGGACAAACCAGCTGTGCCACTAAAAAGTTGCATTGCCAAAACGATGTCACTGCTTACTGCGTCATCATAGCGCCAGTCGCCACTGTATTATATTTGTAGGTATTATTCAAAAAATCTCTCCTAAAATACTTGATATTGTACTACAGAGTACATATAAACAATTCTTTTTAGCTTCACCATATATTATGCTGTATTTACCAGCATCCACAGAGAGAACCTGGTAACAGTTCATTTGCATTATTGTTTTTACCGGATATCTTGATATTGCGTATTGAGTTACGGATCTCAACGCCGCAATCAAGAAATTGATATTTATTCCCCCTAGTGGGAATCGAAACAAACGCCCCCCCAATTACAGACAAATATTGTCCCACTTCTTCACGATAGACTTAAATAACCTCATTTTATTTATCATCTTTACCAACTTACTATGTAATAATTACAAGTCGTGTCAATAACAACAATTTTTTAATTGGACTGAGCTGCAGAGAAGCCTCCAATATTGTTTGAATAACTCGCTCGTTGTTCGAGTAACTGGACATTTATAAATATTTGGACACCGTCCAACGGTATTCCACAATTTATACTCTATAATGTCTTTGACGGATGAAATGTATGTATATGCGCACGACCAAGGGAACTCACTCGAGGAAGTGAAATATTTTTTTACGTTTATTCTTCCATTTCTTCGCTTTGGTGTCGAGACAAAGCGCGGCGTTGAGTTCTGCCACTCAACATGCAATGAAGAACCCAGAACTCAGCAGGAAGTGGGGAACGGAGTATCTTAACACTAGGTTCCTTCTGCCTACCCTGTTGTGTGCGTGAAGCGTGAAGCTGATAAAAAAATAGATGATTGTTTTATCATATATCAATAAATGCAATATTCAATTTTATTAGTTTAGCCAAATTTAAAAAAATTGTGTCCATTCGCATACCAGAGATACTCAAAAGTAAAATCAGTTTATACAAAAACCCGTTTAAAACGTGAGTGAACGAAAAGCTTCTATGGGATAAATGGTTTTAGTAAATTGCTGTATTTTTGAATGTTTTCAGCCTTTGCACTTCACTATGTTTTACGCTTAAAGTTTACTATAAGACTTACCTAAACAAAGTTCTTTTATTTTAGCCATTTTGAATAGGATAAAAGAGAGTAAAAGGGAGGGAGTAGAAAAAATAAACAAGTGTGTGACTGTAGGCGCGACTGGTTGTGGATTCGTTTGAGGAAATGAATGAAATGTTTAACTTAACTCAACTGAAAAAAAAAATCATTTCTACACTTTGATGTCGAAACGCGTGGAGTTCCACCACTCAACACGCTACGCCTACAGAATTAGACGGAAAATGGGGAACGGAGTGTCTTAACTTACTTAACTTACTTTAGTTAAATAAGTATTTATAAGGATATTAAATATTTTATTATAAATATTGTCTAAATCAGCAAGTGCAAGCAAGCAAATTTTCGTTAATATCTACATAATATATTGGCACGAAATACCATAAAATATACACCATCGTAGCTGCTTCATACATTTTACAATTTACATAAAGAAAAATTGAGTACGAACGGTGACAGAAAGATTATACGATATACCTATACATATGAAGTAATGGCTGTAAAGGATCAAAAGATTGACCCAATTTTGGTTGGACGCAGTTGTAACCATCAATACGGGTGAATTGTAAGCATGGCACGATAACTTTAAAAAGTAAAATGTAAATAATACATATTTTCAACTTTAAAAACTATGGAGAGAATTCCAAAATGGTTTTGTAGATTTAGTCTAAGCGCAGCGTTGAGATCTGGTTATCAACAGATTCTCGAACTGGAAATGGACAACAAAATGTCTTAATGTTAAATTCTGTCTGTATAAGGCAGACATTGGTAAGGTTATGCGTATAAAGTTGAGGGTAGTCAGGTGTAGGGTTTTGCGGCATAGAGCTGTTGAAAAACAAATGATGAAAAGCATGTATCAAATTATTTAATTCTAATAAATTGATAAATTCTGTACGATTTAAGTATTATATTAGCAATATAAAAACAATATAATATAATTAATTCAAATAAATATGTTTCATAATTACGTCTAAGAGTCTCTGATCGCGCGTGACAGTCATACTAATAAGATTTAATTTGATGACAATATAATTAATCAAATAATTATATATAATTGGAATTCAATGCTCGAAAGGTCACATTTACTAGTCTGATAAGCTTACGTAGAATATATGGATATGTAGTATTTATCTAAATTATCTATATTTGTTAAAATTGAATCGATTTCAAACAAATATCAAATATATTTTCTGCAAAAGTAATTTACATTTTAAGGGCTTCGACTCTAAGAATAAGAAAAAATAACAAATGAGTTTATTGCTCATTAAAGAACGAAATGTCTAGATTTCTCTTTTGTTTTAAATTTTATGATTCTTATTAAAATTTCTAGCAGACTTCTATTTCATACTAAGTAGATCAAAATGGTGGTTTACTCGTCACTTTGTTTTGTTCTAAAACTCTTAAAAAGATCGTTTAAAAATAGTGTATTTAATACATTTAATGACATAGGTATACAAATATTTCTTATATAAATATGTCGTTTAATTTACTTTTGCTATTAGGGATAAGTACTTTTAAGGAGCTTAAGCTTCCCTTCATATTTCTCTTTAAAAATAAATAGTATTATTTCTTCGTACATAATGCCAATATAACATAAGATTATCTCGCTGAAAAAAATCAGAATTCCATTTATTTGAATATACAGAATTTCTTGGTCGCTATATTTTGGAGAAAGTGTGCTTTATCCGATTACGTATATTGGATGCTATATTGAACTACAGATTTACTTTTGATTCTAAAAAGGTTTTTAGAGGCCGCAAGATGTATATCATATTTTTATATATAAAAAAATATAAGTCACTTAAGTATTTCATAATATTATTAATATTGGTTTTATTCTAAAGAAGTGTTAGTAGCTTTTAAATCAGAATAGAAATTAAATATATTTAATATTAATCTCATACAAACACCTAATTAATGTAATATTAGGAGCGATTTCGTGTTAATCATTTTACATAACTACGGAAACATTTGTATCTACATTATTTTAAAACTTAAAATTCTTATTTTAGGTACATACTAGCAGACCCGCGAACTTCGTATCGCCTTACAGTCGATTCTTTTTTTTTTTCATATGTATTCTACTATTCGAGTCCCGGGACACCGGGTCAGCTAGTAAGATAAAAAAATAAAGTAAGTTGATAAGTTAACAATTATATAATGTCAAAAAAAAACTTAAATCACTTTAAATTCTTGTGATATTCATTAAAAGTGACAATAAAAATAACAATCTCCGATATCTTATTATGATACCTACATATAATACATATTTTATTTCACTTTTACTTATTCTAAATTCAGTTTTAATTTCATTGTAGTACTTTATGGCACACGTTATTTTTTGTTTGGTTATCTGGCGCGTAAACAAACAGAGCAGATGGTTTTCCAACACGGGAACAGGCAACATACTATAGACCATGTGAGAAACATGAGTTTTCTATATTAATACCACAAACACTTAATAACTGCCCCTGGGATTTGTTTATAGTCATTGCGAAAGCAAGCCGTACTGGAAACTGTAGTCTTTTAAACTCGAATGGTATGTCAGTCGAAATCTTTAGGATGCGGGGTATCAAAACGTCTTCTCCTTTATACTTTCCTTTCAATATGATTGTTTCTATTATGTTATTCATGTTTTTTTGTTGGTTGGTTGATATTTCGCAACATTATAACTACACATCCAAGCTTCAATCGAAGACTGTGAGGCGGCAATCCTGGCACATCAAGTGAGTTTAAAAATTCCGGTGTATAGTTTACGACATCATCTTATTTAGTTGCCGTATCAACTGATTTATATGTCCTCATTACGCCAGGAATGCCATCTTGGAAATTGAAATTTAATTCATTTACATCAGTGTGTTTGGCAGCCAGTAAAGCTCTTTCGCTCAACTAATCATGGAATAAATAATTTTCAGCAACATTTGGAAGCACTTTATGAATGAGTTCATCTTTTGATTACGTTAACTGACAAAAACTATCAGGAAAGGTGATGCAGCCAGTCTACGCATCTATAGGAAGTTTGCCATTATCAATATCAATGAGTTGTTTAGAGAATATGTCGCCAGATTGATCATTTTGCAACATGACACGCATATTCTCGCTTAAATGTAATACCTTGACTTGTTTCCACAATTTGGAGGACTTTAAACATGAATTCAGTCATCGGTTTGCATTGAACGTGGAACTACTGGCAATCCTCCTCCTGATAATAAAATAATTGCGCCACCAAATTGCAATATTGGCAAACTGAGTTCATAGGTCCAATAGCAACACAGCTGTAGGCACTGCTGACATCAATTGATATATCGTAACAAAAAGCACCTCGATTCAAATTTGCACCATTTTCAGACAACTGTCGTGCTTATTTTCATTGCGATCTTCACGTTCTGGGTAGTATGATTAGATTCTTCTGCCTAAATTTTCCACCGCCTTATAGAAGGCATATTTAGTAAGTCACAAATACACAACACTTTATTAATATTATAGAAATTTGTGGCTTTTAGATTTAATAATATAGATGCACAAAGAGACGTTTACATTTCAAGTGACATTTTGCCACAGAAATATTGACAAATATTGACATTAATAGACTGGAATCCCAGGGCCCCCAGACCTACATCATTTTAGCAAAGCTGAAATTTTGAGGATCGATAGTCTAATATGTAGTTCAGACTGTATGCATACTCTCTAACTTAAAAAAACCTTTCAGTGATAGTGCCAACTTAAAGCACACGTCCAGTTGCGTTAAAGTAGAAATTCTCGTTTTTATATATATTTTAAAGTAAAAAATGTATATTTATTATTACCAGACCTTTCACGTGGGCCTGTACTAATGCCAGACGTACTAAAGGTTGTTTAAAATTGGGGCAGATTACATTAAACTATCAATCCTAAGTTTTAAATATATTATTTACGGATTATTTCAAGACCCCTCATAAGCAACCAGACCAATCCGATGGCTTCATCATCTTCCCAGAAAGAGATATACCATTATTTTTCGTTACCTCTTAAAATATCCCATTTTCAAGTTAGTGAGTAAGCATACTGTCTTAACTACGTGTGTGCCCTCAAAATTTCACCTTTGCTAAAATGACGTCGGTCTGGCGGCTCTGGGATCTTGGGCTATAATATTTATACGATACTAACGTCACTCAATTGTTTTGCCTTCCAGGAATCCAGCTACTAACACTTAAACTTTATAGTAGGTTATTAAAGTCCAAATTGACTTTTAAGTACATATTAATACGAATCTTTTGTATGGGAATATAGAAAAGTCTCGCTTTTAGACCTATTCTAGCAATTTTTAAAATTTTTCTCTCCATTAGAACCATCCTCGTACTTCATTATATTGTAAAAAAAGAATTAGCGAAATCAGTTCAGCTGCTCTCGAGATTTGCGCTTAGCAACACATTCAGCGATTAATTTTTATAAATAAGAAGATATTTCGTATATTTTTTTGATATTATAAAATTACTTTTGCCACGTTTCAGAGGGAAGTAATGAAAAAAATAAATATTTCATTTCTTCGAGTAGGATCGAACCCAGAACCTGTCGCGTTTATAGTCGCGTGGTTGTACCACTGCGCCACAACGGGCCTCAAAATTATAAGAATGCAATATTCTTTTTTTGTGATACACATATATGTTACCAATTTATGGATTTTTAAAATTTTTTTAGATTAATTTATACAATTAATTAGTTACTTAATATAAATTTCTATAATTTGGTCTTGAACCATTTCAAATAATAATTATGGTATTATAAAACGTCAAAACAAATGTTTATTACGTAGAATAATTTATTTTAAGACGACTAACGAATTATATGTTATAAAGTCTAGCTGGGTGACTGGGGTTCCACATTGGATCCAAATTTTTTTTTATGTCATCAGAAAATGCTCATCATGCTGAATAACTTTTCCTAAAGCGTTGTATTGATATCTCTTATAGATTAGGCGGGCTGCTAGGGCTTCACATCAGGTATTCGGGCTATCAAAATAAATTATAGCCTATATGTAGGCGAAGACTAATAGTTATGCAACAAAAGAAGTTTCATTTAAATCCGTCCAGTAGTTTTTGCGTTAAAGAGTCACAACAGACAGACAGACAAGAATTCCAAAAATCATATTTTTACCTTCTATTAGTTGTATTAAGTCCCCCTGAAGTGTTTTTTTTAGTTTATATTCAATGTACAGATTTTACCCCCTTAACAGTTTTATTATATATATAGATATAGATATAGATAACACCAATATATATTTTTTATAAATTAATTTAATTATTAATACCAATTATTAAATAAATTAAAGTATTAAGATATCAGATAAAATTTACCAAAATAAAAGATTTAAAATATATACAGTTAATAGACAATTCTAAAATGACAAAAAGATGAATAAAGATGTTTGCGCTACAATTTTATTATGCAAACCATCTTTTTGTCTCAAGTTAATGACTTTGTTCGAAGTCCAGAAGCGTATCCTATTATTAATCCTTTTATATTCTACTAAAATAAAGACTTTTGTAAAGTAATACTTATTTTAATATTTATTAAATAAATTTTAAATATTTATTTTATATGAAACCAACGCAAGCTTAACACGGTCGGGGATTGTTTACTTAAATGTTGTTACCGGTTTAATTACTTTTATGTTTTACATTATAACGTTCTGGAAGCTTACATTATTACCTCATTGTGGATATTTAACGTTCTAAGCTTTAGTAGCGCCTGATAGCTAATTCACGCAATTTTTCTAAGATGAAACTTTTATTTAGGTCGTAATATTTGAATGTTATTATAGTAAACGATATTTTTTTTTCTTTCAGTCTTGCAGTAGGACTTACAGTCATAAATAATACCTGGTAGACGAGACTTGACCGCCCTAAAATTAGTTATAGATGGCTGCACAGACATACGGACAGACAAAGTTACTTTTGAATTTATAATATAAGTATGGATAGTTAGAGGCCAGTCGTGGCGTAGGGGCCCAAGTTTGTGACTGTAAACGCGACTTGTGGGGGTTTCCATCCTCATTCTTAAATCGCGGCGTTGAGTTTCGCCACTCAACTCGCAACGTCTCTAGAATGGAGTGCCTTAACAGTAGGTTCTCTCTGCTTTTCTCGAAGCTGATTTTATTTATTTTATATAGCATACAAAATTATATTTTTATACAGGCAAAACAAGTTGAAATTTTTTATTATATTTTTTAAGTGCTTAGACGGTTTCGTTAGAGGGTGCTTAAGAATCGCTTTCTTCGTAGTCACAGCATAGTTAAAAGAAATAACTCTCAAGGAAACAGGAGTTGCGGTGAATTGTATTTATGACAGAAAAAAGTGGTGGTATTGGTAATTTTTTTTTCTGAAAAAGCAGTTCATGCAACTTACTTCTAACTTTCACATTTCTAATATATACATACAGCTTCGAATATTGTAATCTGTGGCAGACCTATATTTTTATGGGCAAGATGGATTTTTCCCTCTTTTCTTATTCCGGTTATTTCTGGAAATAAACAAAAAACTACTAACACAATACACAACACTACGTGTTTAAATTATAAGATAAAAAAGGTATTAAATCAATTTCGATAATATAAATAATAACCTAAATCTTCAAAATAGAATATTTATATAAATATACCTATAAACATGTAAAGTAAATATTGATATAAAAATCTTATTACAGGTGTTATATCGCAAGCTAATATTGAACTTAAATATTGATTGCTAAAACAATCAAGATTCTTGCACCAGCTTCCGAGGTCGACCGGTCACGAGCCAATAATCCATTTTACAATAATTACGGCTTATTTAACATCAGGTAGAGCATGTTTTTGCTATTTAATTTATATGCCCTTATGGATTCGCATTGAAAACTCAAACACAAATCAATCAGCCTATATATGCCTTGCTATACGAGGTTAAATATAACAATTTCTAGTTTTAATGTTAGTATAGTAAGTAAAAAGAAATATATATATATATATATTATGTTTGTCTGAAAATTATTTCTTTTTAGTATTAACAAGTAAATTTCTTAAATAGTGAGCACTTAACTATATTATTATTATAATCAGCCTATCGCCGTTTATTTAGCACAATATATTTTTATTCCAAGATGGCGAATTTAAACGTAAATAGAGTGAAAATATCTGCATTTCCTAAGCAAATTGTACCGAATTTAAGCTCATGGTATTGCTTATTAATTATTTTATGAATTGCTAAAGATATCCTTTATTAGATTTTGTTAGGAAACTTTTCGAAGCTTATTTCTTAAGCTTAGTTTTGCCAAACTATTAATTAATAAGTGTTACTTCCAAGCTGTATTTTTCATTTTATCCAAATACATCGATAGTTTAATATATATAAATGTAAATAGTCTTAAAGCGTAACAGTAATTTGTAAAATATCTGATAATAATTGAGTAAATTTTAAAAAATATTTTGCCTTGAAAGGTAAAAGTAAAATGAATATGTCAACAGACTCTGACCACATTCTATTCGTTTCCTTGTTTTCTAGAATTATACTACAATGTTATAATTTATTAAATTCTTTAGAGCTTTTTATTTTTATTTACAATGTACTTAGCAAACATCTCTTGATTGCTAAAATGCATTATTTTGCATTGTTGCCTTCATTTAAAAGTCGTAGATTCACATTCGTTCGAAATTTTTATACCGTCAAGAAGTAAAAATATGATATTATTTAAAATCTCCACATAATATAGAAATATCTGTTGATAGAAGAGTTAAAATATATAAAAAATAAACAAAAAACCAGAAATAGAATGCATAATAAAAGCAATACTTAAGAATAAATTCTTCTATACAAATCTTTAAGAAAAAACCTAAAAAGCTAGAACGGAGGCGTGTATAAAACCTCAACCTTGCCTCATCGCGGTACATTCAACTATTCGCTCACTCATAAAATATTTGTATACGTACCGGGAAACTTACTAATTGCTGTCACATTCATCTTGGTTTCAAGTTGCTGTGTTTAAATTAGTTGTTTTGGTGTTATTCAACACCGTCAGTGTGCACAACCAGCACAATTCGAACTCACTCGGAAGTGAACCCGCACTACTGGCGCACGTTATCTATACTATCTCAAAATAATCTATTGTCAAGTACCGATATTGAACTACCCACCAAATTATATGAAAAACGTCATACAAGTAGTTTCAGTTATTATTCTCTAACATATATTTATTTTTTTACAGTGAATTTCAATTTGTTAAGTAAAAGTTTCCCTGGTCTAGAGGTCTCTACACTTAAAAGATATCAAATGTCTCAAAAAATCTGTTTTATACTTAAAATGTAAAAAAGGTATTTCTATTTATCATTTGTTTTTCCTTATAGCATTTATGTATAGTTTTTATTTATTTAGACTTAAATTATCTAAATTATTTTGTATTAGTGTCTCCAAATATGTTTTAAATAATTTAGAAAGATTAATATAAAAAATATAAGAAATATGGATAAATAAAAGAACATTAAAACAGAAACAAATTTAATAAATTAAATCTACTATTTATAATTAAACAATAAATTACTTAGTAGTTTAGTTTAAATTAGAACTATTCTTGGGCAGAAGTCGTTATAAATCATTATATTTATAAGAAGGCAGTTTTATATAATTGAAATTAACTCGATTCGTTCTTACAATTTCGGCGTAGTTGATAGCTGATAATTTAGGTTTTCTTGTTTTTTCTGGACTTTTAAAGTCAACATGGAAAAGTCCAAATTTGACACTGTGAAAGAGAAATTAATAAAATTAATTACAATTATATACCCTTATTGATAATATATAAAAATATTGTAAAGAATCTTTAATTAATCAATTTGACCAACGAAAATTTAATAGAACAGTCACAATTACTCTACCCAGAGAAAATCCTAGACTTAACGTTTTATATTTCCAATTTGTCAGAGAACTGATAGAATGGTAAGGTACTCCAAGTATGCAGGCAAAACCAGGACAAGGCATTATAGCAGTTTACGTGTTTCAAGATTTCACGCACATTTGGTGGCTTCGGCAGTCTTCTCATATTATATTTAGTAGTAAGAAGAAGAAGAAGGAGAAGAGAAATAGTTCATGATGGTTGTTTTTTATATATTTATGGAAATACACGAAACCAGTGAATACGAACATACAATAGTTTTAACATACGAATTTTGTACTGATTGGAGAACCGAAAAAAAAGTAAGGCTTTTATATTTTTCATTGTTAAGATACAACTTCGATATAAGATTTGAGTGTATCCGTTAAAAGCAATACCATGTGCCTTTGTTGCAGGACTGCATGAAGAAAAATAGCGAATTGTTTTTTAATTATATTTTTGCAATATTGATTATTAAGCCTTTAATTATACATTTTTTTTATCTAAGACTCAAATAATTAAAGTATTTACCTATATCCATCATTCCATTCAAAATCATCCATAAGTGTCCAAGCAAAATAACCCTCTATATTACATTTGTCTTCATGTATCGCTAACAGAAGTTGATACAGATATTTATTGTAATAAGACACTCGAACATAATCGTTTAATCCCCCAAAATCTGAGACTCCGTTCTCAGTTACGATAATTGGTATTTTGGTTCCATAGTTCTTAGTAATCCAATTAAGAAGTCTTCTGAAGCCCGGCGGGTAAACCTAAAAATTTAATAAATGCAAATTTAAAAATAAGGCTTAGTAAAATAACACTAGAAAATGAACAACTAACAAAATCAATGTGAAAATGTGGTATTTCTAGAACTAGTTATTATTATGGTTAAAAAAACAATACCACAATTTAATGAAAAAACTATAAGATACGAGTTATTACTAAATTATTTATGTTTTTTAATTATAACAGGCACGTTATGTTATACAGTAAATTATCTATAATCCATGGAAAATAAATATGCGGATGTATAAACTAATGGCTAATAATTGCGATTAAAATCATTGAAAACAATACAACGATTGAACCATAAAACTCGTTTAAGACAAGTTCAATATCAATGACATTGGCGAACAATTTATTATATCGGTATTTCTTACGCATAATAATGTATCTTATAAAAAATCTAACTAGATACCGCCGTTAAAAAATCCTTATTTTTTAAATTTATAAATATTTACTCCAGTCGTAGCGCAATGGGTTCGATACTCATTCGAGGAAATGAATAATTATTGAAATTTCTATTTCCTTTTCTTCGCTCTGGTGTAGAGGTTAAGAGCGGTGTTGAGTTCCGCCACTCAACCTGTAATGCGTCCAGAATTCGGTGGAAAGTGCCTACCCTTTTGTGTGGCGGGATACAGCGTTAAGCTGATTTGATTTAATTTAATTTCATAAGTATTTATAAAGCTAAAAAAATACTTAATATAAAAAAACATGCAAACATTTGTTTATTTGTATATTGAACGTCATATGTACGTACATTGGTGAAAAGTGAAATATTTAGGACAAAAAATATCATACAAGTTCATTATATTGTATGATGATGATGAAATATATAGATACGTGAGCTCAAAATTGGCTAATTGATAAGGGTCAATCAATGAGGCAATTATCAAGCGATAAAAAAATATCTTCTGACAATTAGTTGCCATTTTTATATAAATTCTTATATAATAAGCAACGCTTATTACGTAGTACGGTCAACAGAAATCAGAAACCTAACATAACTTCACAGGGGCCAAGACTTGTTGATCGTACTGTATATTATAATGGCCCAATGTAGCGTACTCTATACTACGCATGCCGTTGCATATCGGAAGTATATAGTTTTAATTTTCATTCTCGTAGGTTGTTTATAATGATCGTATATTATATAGAAGCTATTTACTTATACAGTTCAATTAATTGCAATAAGAAAAAACCGTTGTGTTTCACGCTCCGTTCTTCCTGATATCCCGCTAGGGATAAAGCGTGAAGTTACGACTAAGTTAAGTTTAATTTAAAAAATTAAAACAATTAATATACAGTTCCAATTATGTCATGTTTAAAGCTATGAGTTTTTTTGTTGAAATTCTACTCAATAAAATTCAAGGCTATTTAAGAATTTTTGATAATATACATATTTTTTAAAAATCTTTAGCGTAAATGAATATACGATTCCAAATTCCATATTAACTTCCGATACGCGTGCATAATTTAATGATTTCCTTGTATTTTTGATATTTCTCTAGAAATGTTATTTTTATCTCGCTTACCAATTAATCCAGATGGCATAAAAATATTAAATTAAATATGAAATTTAATTAGCATATATTTTAAAATATCTTATTTTATATGTTCCGGTAAGATAAACCATATGACATTAAACTTATTAACTTACTCAACACGAAAAAATCTTTATATCTATATAAATATAATATTTTGTAAAATGTGTTAAACTATAGATTTTTTTGGCTTATTCAGCTTTAGACGTACTGGATTTGAAAAAATATATTCATAATTATCTAATTGTAATATAATGTTGTTGATTTCATACATACCGATAGCCATTCAGCTCCTGGAATCGGCCATTTCGGGTGCTGTTCAATTTTCACGCCTGCGTCGTGCTCCAACGAGGGCACATGCCAGCCGGGCTCCATCGATGACGGAGACATCAAATATGTTGTGTAATGGTTTAGTCCAAAGAAGTCTGAACTACCACGAACCATTTCAATCTAAAAAATGTTATTACATTACAATAAAAAGAATTGAATTGAAATTGAAAAATGAGATAATATTATCTTCAAACGTAAAAAAATATGCTGTACTTTCGTTGTAATGTTTATTAATATAAATAAAATATTATAGCAAAAATAAAGTTCAAAATGGCAGAGTACTAATTCCAAACTATGAAAATCAAAATTATTTGTATGCAGTGAACACGTTTTCTGGTTTCAGTACACCCGCCCGTCCCTATTTCAGTTTAAATATTCATGAAACGACTAGCGCATTCATATTTTCGATGTTGATAGAGTTGTCGTATTTTGAAATTTTGTAGTTTATATTGTTACTTCTATACTTTAATCTTTTTTGAAAACATTTGCTCATTTATTGTTATTGTTTATGTTTTAATTATTTTTATCTTATAAGTATACTTACTTCCTCGGGGGTGAAAACTGGTAAACGTGATCTCGGATATCCTTGATGTAAGCTAAGATTATCTATTCTTTCTCTAACCAGATCTGGATAGTTTCCTTTTTCCGAATATATCGGATGGGCGTATAACGCTAGCTGTATAAAGAAACACAAAAAATCATATAAATATTATTTCCAAAAGTGCTACTAATTTGAAAATTTTGTTAAATAACATATAAATATACTGACATGCATTTGTAAATATCGTTCTGCAGCTTCATGGTCTTCTTTTTTTTTATCGTCTTTCGGCTCCGCCCAAAAAGCGTCTAAAGTTATTCCAACTCTACCTGAAATATATTTTTTTAAATAAAATTTTCATATATGTCGTAGACTTCAAATAAATCTTCACAATATAATCTGCAAATTTAAACTCTAAAAAAATATAATAAAAAAACACTAAAAACCTTTTTGTTTCTCTCTAAATTCTTTATTGTATAAATGATAAGCTCGGGCGTGACCCAAGAGCATGTAATGCGAACATAAATATTCTGCAATACCATGTGCGTTCACTGCAGGAACAAACAGGTCGCTGCCATAACCCTGTAACATACGTAGAATGATTTTAAAATAAGATTTTTTTTTAATTTCTTGACTGACTAATGATGTTTGCTTTATTGAGACCTTAAGAGATTCGAGACCTAGTATGGGGCTTATAATCTTGTAAATAAGATTATAAACCGCATACTAGGTCTCAAGACTAGTTAATAATTGGCTAAACTTGATCAGCTTCACGCTGTATTCCACAGACAGCCGGGTAGGCAGAGGGAACCGAGTGTTAAAACACTCCGTTCCCCACTTTCTGCCGACTTCTGGAGGCATTAGGTATTTAGTGGCTGAACTTAGCGTCGCGCTTTTGTCTCGACACCAGAACGAAGAAATGGAAATATAAACGTAAATAAATATTTCACTTGCTCGAGTGGAAATCGAACCCAAAACCGTCACGTGAAAAAAAATAAACATACTAAAGATATAAAATCAAAAAGCTTTACGCAATAGATATAAAATAATATAGAGTAAAGCTCATAATATAGTAGTACTATATAAGTTATTCATACATAGTATATATAGTACAGCGTCTATCCATTTCCGAGGACGTGATCAGACGTCCCCGGAGTTCAATTAGAAATTATTGCAACGTTGCAAGATATTATTTTAGTGACTCAAAGGATTAATCTTCCAAAGCTTACAAACTTGATAGCACGATATTGGATTGGGAATTTACCGCATATTGCGGCTAATATATTGTAATAACAGTTTAATTTTAAGTTTATACAACTTAAATGTGTGTATTTATTAATATTATTGAAATAATATGATAAGTTTTGATTTTATACAGTAACTTTGGGCATTTTAATTGTGTAAAATTTTCTAGTAGTTTATACTTAAATATCTAGATTTATTAATTGATTTATAAGTGAAGATTTAGCAGATAAGCCTTGTTATATATTTTTGAATTAAATACTTGATTTCTATTAAAATTTATACAGTATATCTTTTCTTTTCTTTTTCTATCATTTTAAAATTTTCAAATTTATGGAAAAATATATATGAAGAAACTCACGTTAGTACAATGCTGATGTAGCTCATTCATAGTTGTCCAAGTCTTTATTATATCACCATACAACTTGAACACTACTCTCGCGTAGTCTTCAAAATAATCTACCATTTTTGGATTACTCCACCCGCCTAGGTCCATTAGGGGAGTCGGCAAGTCCCAGTGGTAGAGCGTGACTACGGGCGTAATGTTGACTCTTAACAGCTCTTCGAAAAGCTTTCGATAGTATTTGACACCTTGCTTATTTATATAATTGTCTGTTCCGTAAGGCAATATCCTGTTAAAACCAAAATTTATTACTGTTTATGTAACAACTGCAAGAACAAATAAAATGTATTTCTAAAGGGCTTAATTAAAATTTATTATAGATTGCATTTTTTTACAGATTAATATAATAAATTTTCGTTGCGCAGAGGCATAAGGGTGTGACTGTAACGTGACGGTTGTGGGTTCGATTCCCACTCGAGGAAGTGAAATATTGATTTACGTTTATATTTCCTTTTCTTCGCTCTGGCGTCGAGGTAAAGCGCGGCGTAGAGTTCTGCCACTCAACACGCAATGCCTCCAGAATTCGGCAGAAAGTGGGAAACGGAGTGTCTTAACACTAAGTTCCCTCCGCCTAACCTGTAGTGTGCGGGATACAGCGTGAAGCTCAAAGTAATTATAAATTTAATAAAGGGAGTAAAATTTCATAAATAGAGTATTAATATAATTTTATATTCATATAATTATTTACAATAACTATAAAAGGTAGTAGTTATGCTATAGCATTTATGTAAGTAAATGCAATTATTTTAGTATTCTGGGAAAACCAGTTTTTATATGCATAGTTAATTATTAATAACAATACGTGGAAATTAAACTCTACTTTGTAAATTGTTTCTTATTGTAACAACTAGTTGAATAATGCTATAAATATGTGATATAGAAAAAAAAATGTAAGGAATGTCGATAATATTATTATTACATGTTTTTATTTTAATTTCTCAGGTTTTAGCTGGTAAAGAACCATAACTCATATATTATTATTACTATTCATATATTATAAATATCTCAAACAGAATTAGCTGAATTATTATTATTACAATACTATATTATTTAATTTAATTTGACAAAATTAATATTATTAAATTCTTATAATTTAATTAAACATTCTAAATGCAAATCATAGTCAAAATATTCTAGATATAAAGCAAAGCTACAGTTGAACAAGAAATTTAATTTTGTTAAATCACTGAAATAAACATAGAAATCGGACGAGGTTATTAGGCGATATTGTTATGCGGGCCGAGTAGCCAGGAAACTCAAGTTACATTTACAAATCCAAGAAGTCCTGTATTTTAAATGGGAAAAAGGCTTTTACTTGGTATTGTGTAGCGTAAACGATAGAGGCTATTGTATTCTTTGTTGCATATACGTATTCGTATTGGAGTGACCGAGTTTTAAAACGTTTTTAGTATTGCCAATAATATTTTCTATTTTCTATTATTGGCAGTGTTACTTGAGACGGCGCATATTGTGCGGAGGTTCCTCTCTCTGGAGCCCTAGCCACCGATGGCTTGGACCCTTTCCCGCCCTCGGAAGAGTGGTTTTTTTATATTTTTAAATGTATTTTTTTATAATAATTTATATTTAAAATGTAAAGTTGATTCACTAATTTAATAAAAGTAATTAAAATTTTCTATTTATTTTAGATACATTTTTCTAGAGACAAACATAGATATATTTGATTGTAATATAAATTTAAATTAATTTTTATTATATGGTGGATGACAATAAAGCTTATTAATAATAAGCAAAAACAACATTTTTTATATATAATTCTAAACAAAATTAAATATTTAACATAATTAAACTCACCTCGGCCAAGACAATGACAAACGGTAGTATTTAACTCCGAGAGACTGTACCATAATGACATCCTCCTTATATCGATGGTAAGAATCAGCGGCTACGTCTCCGTTAGAACCATCTACGGTGAATTTTGGATGTTTATGTAAATAAGTGTCCCACATACTTTCGCCTTTTCCTGTGAATTCATTAATAAAGCATAATTTGTATATTATTCAAGAATTTCAATGTCAATTTAAGAATCTGATGCAATATTATAATAATATTGTATAATAGTAAACTGTATAGAAGTTTTTATATCATAAATCTACTTAGTTATATTAGTTTTTGTTTTTGCAATAATTGTTTGATTACTGCAAACATAAGAACTTAAATCACTAAGTAAATTTATCAGTGATTTAAAATATATATTTATATATGATTATATATTTAGAAAACATATCTAAAGTTTTAATTTTAAAAAATAAATTTTAATTTAGTAATTTTCATTTATACGGAGAGTGCAAGATAGTGATAATTTACAATATTAGTTTGTATAAATATTTCATTTGCTCGAGTGGAGATTGAACCTACAACCAGTCGCGCTTACAGTCACACACTTGTGCCCCTGCGCCATAAATGGCCTCATAATATTGGATGCATCTAAGTACATTACACTAAATCTACAAGTGAGGATTATCAATTAGATTAACGTAAAGCGATCTTCATAATTATGTATATTATATTTAATACAATCACATAATAAACAATATTTACTGCGTGCTATTTTCAATATTTGACGTGCTAATATTGAATTTGGGGCCAGTCGTGGCGTACAGGCACAAGCGTGCGACTATAAAGGCAACAGGTTGTGGGTTCGATTTTGCATTCGAAGAAATGAAATATTCATTTTTTTTTAACTTCTCGAGAATTTGGCAAAAGTGTAAAACAGTGTCTTAACACTACGTTCCCTCTGCTTACTCTGATCTTTGTGGAATTTGTTTGGAATTGAATTTTGTAATTTAATTATATTACACAAGTCTTAGTAAGTTAAAATGACCTCAAAGTTGGACTACCGTGAAGATCTTAATATGCAAAGTTAAAACTTCGCGCTCCTAATAGTTTTGAACATTAGTTAAAGCCCGATGTAAAGCAGGAACTAATTTGAATACTTTTAATTGCTTGTACTTTCGCGAATAAAATAAAACCTCGTTAGACGACGGCAATGAAAATAAAAGTATTCGATTCGGATGTGTCCTAGATACTGAATAAACTGAAATCCTAAATTTAAATGGTAACCATGCGGAAGTAGTAGTTTTTTCTTTTAAAAATATCTCATTATATAACTGATTAAAAATGGCATAAGGGTGTGACTGTAACGCGACGGTTGTGGGTTCGATCCTCACTAGAGGAAATGAAATATTTATTTACATTTATATTTTCATTTATTCGTTCTGGTGTTGAGGCAGAGCGGCGTTAAGTTCCGCTACTCGACGAGTCACTGCGCCACGACTGCCTTAATAAATATATTTTTATCATACAATAGGGTATTCACCCTAAGAAAGTACAAAATACAGCGCTATCGGTGTTTTTTTTTGTTTAGGTCATTCCTTATCCAAAAAAAAAACAAATTATTCGTAACACTTGAATTTTGGAAACAAGTTTAACATTCTTGTTTTTTTAACATTCTTGTATTTTATATATCCAAAAGAGGATGAAAATATAATATAATGCAAAATTAAAAAGTTTGTAATATTATTTTGTTCTTTAGGAAATAAGTTAACGATTTTAGTGCAATTTTGAGAATTATAAGTGAATTTTACAATGAATTTAATTTTATTACGGCTGTCCTGAAATGTTTCGTTTTCTTAGGGCTTGTTATTGTCTATCTTTTAAAATAAAGCCTTTATTAGTACTGGCCTAATAGCATAGTAATTGAATCGTTTTTGGTAACACGTATTGCATACAATGTTCGTAAGTATAGATTCTATATAGAGTAAAGATTATAATAAGATCTAGTTTTATATAACAACAGTATATATTTAGTTAACATTTTAATGACTCGAGTTCAGAAATTAATAAGGTATTTTTTATTGCACATAAAAACCCAACTACTTTGACTAATATCATTTAGTACCTAGATAACTTCACAATAATAATTTAGTCTGACGTTATATGATATATGTATATTACATACCTAACATTATGATATTTAAAATATGAGTATTATTTATACCTAAAATAAAGGTAATATTTTAATAGAAAAAAATCAAAAATTAAATTCCAAATTTAAATATAACTTTTCTTCCTAGTCGAGTGTTACACTCCGTTCCCATTTAGACACTTCTGTTCCCCATTTTCCCCTAAATTCATTAAAGGCTTTAGGTGTTAAGTGCATCGCAACGCCGCACTTTTCACAAAATTAGAAGAGAGCTTATCTGAGTATATGGTTTGAATTTCAACTCGACATCTCCAAGCGTTACTGAGATGACTGATAACAGAGTGGTCTTATAAGAGTTCCTTTTTTCCTTTTAAAGTAGTGACCCCTAAACTTACAAAACTTATATAAGCCATGCTCGCTCAAATCTGGTATAAACCACTTCATGTAAATGTATGACAATTTTATATAAAACTTATTAGTATTTACATTTACCTCAGCATTATATTAAAATAAACAAGCGTTAGGTGCAAAGAATTTACATATAAATTTTCCTTCCATATATTTAAGAGGAAAAAAATCATATTTACTCTGTGAGGAATAATCGCTATTGCATCTGTAGCCATAAATAATAACTCATTCGATAGTACAAGCATATGAAATAATAAGCAAAAATCAAATTATTTCTGTCTTATTTCGCTCTGATGTCGAGCCAGTGCGACGTTCAGTTTCGCCAATCAACACGCAATTCCTCCTAAAATCATTGGAAAGTGGGGAGCAGAGATTCTTAACACTAGGCTCTCTCTGCCCACCCTGGTATACGCGGATACAGGATAAAGCTGATAAATATATATAAGTCCACAGATAAGCCACTTACCATCTTCATTCCAACCGCCTTCAATTTGAAACGCAGCCGTCGCCACCCCAAACATAAAATTATTTGGAAACGTATAGTTGCTCAACCCATTACTGTTTACGAACGCGCTCACTCCTTTTGTTAAGCACAAAAAGCTGAAAATAACAGAAATATCGATATTTCATAAAAAAATCATGATATTTAAAAAAAAAAATCTATCAAAAGGTTCTATCAAAAGTCAAGGTATTTCTTACTTAAATGAAATAATCTTTAATGATATGCTAATACCGTGTATATAATGTCTTATCGTTAAATTGTGTCACGGATTATCATCTACACATGGTTCTAAACAAATAATTTATTCTTGTTTTAATACAACTTTATTACGATTGCTTTAGATAAATACAAGAATATATAAAAATAGATATTATGCTGATTATTAATATGTAAAAAAAATAAAAAATATGTAAACAAACGATAACTTTTTAAAGTCATAATAACAAACTTGGTATCACTTAAATATCACTGACATTAACACAAAAAATAATAACAAAAATGATAGTGAAAACAAGACATTATACTTATAACTTGTTATTATAAAATAAATATTTACTACAAAAAAAATGTATATTATTTAGAATTTTTTGTTATTTTATTTTACCTGAAGCACGCTAAAATAACAGCACTATGGGCGACTCGACTCCGGCTCTGCATTTTGCTAACTAAAATACGGTACTGGCAATATGACAACTAAATATATAATAATAAATATAACCTTTACACGGAACAACCTTCCACTTAGGGTTTCCCATTATGATATATCACACATGATAAACGTATACTTCCTAATCAGAAATCATTTATATTAACAATTTTCATTTCCTTCCTACAGGAAATAGATTAAAGTTAGATGAAATCATAATTATAGCAAATAACTAGCAAAAATGATGGTGATTGATGAGGCTGTCGTGGTACAGGGGCATTAATATTCTATTGTGAACGTGACGGTTTTGGGTTCGATTTCCACTCCGGGGAATGAAATAATTGATATTTTAGTTTCCGCGCTCTGGTAACGAGGCAAAGTAAGGTGTTAAGTTCTGCCTCCCAACATGCAATGCCTCCAGAATAAGGTGCAAAATGATTAACGGGACTATTTTAAGGGGAAACAGAGTTTAAGGCACTTCGATATCCCACACTAGGTATCCAGATTACCTGTCTACCTACCCTAAAGCTAAAAAAGCTGTGTTATATAATTACATTTATGATAATATATTATAGGTATTTCACTGTTACATTACAAAAGAAATGAAGATATTTTATTCGTATTCTGGATACAATAAGAAGTGCTAGTGTCCTATACAATATTCCAAAGAGTAGAGTCAAACCTATGCAATGTCAGCAAGGAAAAGAACCTAGCATTATATATACCCTCCCCACACCATCACATTGGGACCCCCGAATCTGTCACTTTCTCGGATGCAAGCATCCGAAAATCGCTCACCTTCACGTCTCCAAACCTTAATGCGTCTATCATCATTAAAAAATTTCACTTTACTCTCATCAGTAAACAACACTGTACTCCAGTCACTTATGTCCCATGCAAGATGTTGCCTTGCATACGCTAAACGATTTGCACGATGAGCACTTGTTAGTGGAATTCGCACTATTCGTCTTCTGGAGAACTGCTAGTCTTCGTGCAACCGGTTCCTAATCGTTTGATCACTAACGCGGGTACCTGTGGCTTGCCGCAAGCGATTTTGTAAGCCGTGAGCGGTGATAAAACGCTCTCTTCGCGCAGTCAAGCGAACATAGCGGTCTTCTTGTGCGGTGGTGGATCTAATTCTGCCTGATCCTCGTCTTCTGGATACCGTTCCCGTCTCTTGAAAACGATTCCAAGCATTTTGGATCGCTCTTTGTGAAAAGCCGAGCTGTAGAGCTACAGAACGTTGTGAATGTCCTTCTTGAATTAAAGTTACAGCTCTGGTTGTGGTTGGCAAGTCCATGTGTCGTCGAATACATGGCATAGTGTTCGGAAAAGATCAATTAACACGATAGTTAAACATTATTTGAACTATGCACGACTACTTCCAAACTTTGACTGAATTTAACTATCAACTTAAATAAGGGTCAAATCAAGTGCTTCATAATAATCTCTAAATCTACCTGCTTTTACAATTTTTTGCTGGCAGTATACTCAGATAGATCTTGTCAACACTTAAGATGAACGTACCATAAGTATCAACCACTCAAGATTGCATTCATGTGAATAAATTAACCCAAAGTGCAAAAATACGTAGTGGCCCTTATTTTGTTTTGACTAGTATATATTTAGGGTGTGCCGCGAATGTATGAAATATTGAACAAGTAGATAGCTTTTGATATATTAAAATATTGTCTTGGCCTTTTTATTTCATAAAGTAATATTTAATTATAACATAAGTACAATATAACAAAAATTAAAAAATCCTAAAATAAATAAAATCTTTTTAATCCTAACATATTAAATAAGTCATATATAATCTCAGACCTCATTAGGCCTATCTAATAATACTGCAATTCTAATTGCAATAAAGAGTAATTTCTTCTAATGTTAAAAGTCATGAATCTTAGATTTTTCGATGTTGTAGCAAAGGCGTTATATTCAATATGAACTTTTCTTTTACGTTTAAAAAGTGCACTGGTATATTATGTACCGAAGAAGCTTGATGTTATATTTCTAGTACGTCTGTATGCCACTTTTAATAGAATAAAAATACTAAAGTAACTAGAAGTAATATATTTTTTTAATTTATGAACATATTATTTCTTCTCACAAAAGTAAATTGGAAATTCATTCATACATTCGAACCTACAACCAGTAGCGCTTACAGTCACACTTTGTGCCTTTGCACCACAACTGGCCTCAATTATCAGTATATTTAGGAGCCATTGAATTCATTTATACTAAAATTTACATACACATATACAAAAACAAATACATATATAGATATTTTAACATATAGACATACATTATAAATATTAATTTGCTTTGCCAAATAATATTTTTTCACTTCAAGGATTTTTTTATAAAACGATATAAATTCCACATTTGTTTCCTAATGGGCTCAATGTACAAAATGTATAAAATATTATTAATTACTATAATCAAGCTATTGTAATTATTAATTTTAATCAAGTCTACTAATAATATAAATAGTAATATATTCCCAAACTTTGCCACTGAGATTAGTTAAATATAGGTACTTCAAATTATGATACACTTTCATGTTTTTATTTATTACGGAGTGTCTTAACACTGGGATCCTTCTGCCTACCCTGCTGTATGTGGGATACACCATGACGCAAAAAAAAAAACAAAGTTAGACGGTATATATGTGATAGGGACAAATCAAAACATGTGACCATTAAAACTGAAAACGCTATCTTACAATTTCAAAATAAAGTTTAATCAAAACAATGTAAAAATGCCTCCATATTCCGTAATAAACAATTAATTATTGATTAGAATAATTCATAATTTGGACGTAATACAATGTGCGTAATTCCTTAATAATTATGATAATATATAGGAAAAGATAGTAAATTGTGTAGGCGTGATGCAAATAACGAATAATTAGAATTAAAATTGATGTAAACAATACAACTATTACACTATAAAACCAGTTAAAGACAAGTTCAATATCAATGACGTTTAGCTTAGTTACTTAGTAAATAATGTGCGTAAAAAGATTAAATAGATATTGGTCTTGAGTAAATTATTAAATTGTAAGTAATCATTAATTTATAAATATGTTATACCCATACATACAATATACATCAATCTATCTATATATCTGTCTATCTATCTATATATCCTTGACTTGAGTGTCATATACATTTTTACATAGCCAAATAGAGAAATAATTTAAAAGATATAGGTATAACATAAAAACAAGTACCATATTGGACCGGTTAGTATTTCTTACATTTTGCGCAGGTTTATTAACTAGGTAAGTATATAGACTCATACGAAGATTATGTAAACACAAAATTGGCTAAGCCATTTTTAATGCGATTCTAATAAATATAGACTATTAAATACTAATTAAAGACATTTATATTTTTTTCCTTATTAAAATATATGCATAGGTTTTTACTTTAAAGTATAGGTACTGTGGTGGCGCAGTGAAGCATGCATTCTACAGCCATTGCTTATACTACCGGAAGCTAATTTCAATTTCAGTTCATGCAGGTAGTTTATAATTGCCACATACTATGTTAAAACTATTTATTGATGCAGCTTAATTAATTGAAATGTTAATTAATTGAAAATTAGAAAAGAAATGAAAAATAATTAATAAATAAATAATAAATTATTATTTAGCTTCACGCTGTATTCTGGATACATCAGGATAGGCAGAGCACCAAGAAACAAAAAGAAAATTTCTTGTTCAGACGCTTAAAGCTTCATTGCGAGGAAATGAAAATAATTAATTCCTTTGAGTTAAAAAAATGTAAATGAAGTAATGTATGACTCCAAATTTCAATTCTACTTCCGATATATTATGTAAATATACTTTAATAATTTCCTTGTATTTCTGATGTTTCAGAAGAAGTTTTATTTTTATTTATTTACTAAAAAAATGCATTAAAAATTAAAAATATCATATACAATTATGATTATGTTTCCGACATTTTAAACATTTATCCGGATATGTAAGCTCTATCGTTGCACCTTGGAGAAATGTATAATATATTATGTACTCGGACTAGTTGTGGGCTTTATCCTTGTCTGGGAAAATGACTATATTTTAAATGATCTCTATGCCTTCTATTCGGTAACACAAATCGGACACTTGCTTTCCATTAAATTTCTGGAAATTAATGGTATATTTTTGGTTTTATTAATGCACTTGCTTACCATCGACCCAGGGTTATTTCTCCCACATTCGAAAAAAATATATATGTATGTACAATTGCATAAAAGACTCACTTTGTTGTGCGTCCGTTTGCCAAGATCCTTTTTCTCGGGAACGCGTGGAGCTAAAATTTACATAAAATACTACGGTCCCTGCGAAAAATACACTCTTCTAAGATAACACGATCAAAAGATGCAGTCGTTTATGCCGCAAATTTTCAAAGCTCACAAGGGAATCAAAACCCACAGTACTTCCTGTAAACCCAGAATCTTGAAATTTGGTATGGTTGGGTATTTGGTTGGTTTATTTTTCTTTTGGTACAGAACCCTAAAAATGAACTTCCGGAACAAAAAACATGTATTTATTAATTAATATTATAGTAAATATACAAGCAAAAATGCCAGAAAACTAATTTCAAACTATGACTGTCAAAATTATTTGTATGCAGTCAACACGTTCACTGGTTTCAGTACAGCCGCTAAAGCTTCTCTGCTTGTTTTAAATATTCATGGAACGACTAGCGCATTCATATTTTCAATGTTGATAGAGTTGTCAAAATTTTAAATTTTGTAGTTTATGTTGTTAATGCTATACTTTAAGCTCTTTAGAAAACATTTGTTCATTTAATAGGATTGTATTATGCGCACAAAATTAGTGTTTTAACCCTAGATTACTAGAGTTATTTTACAAAACGTATAACTAACGTTGTTTTGACTATGGTACAAACTTACAATAGAGGTTTACAGATTGTATTATAATCCACAACATCAATATACCTTTTTATTATTAGTATACCGTATTTACTTATATTTCAAACATTACTTCGTTCTGGTGCCGAGGCAAAGAGCGGCGTTGACTTCCGCCACTTAACACGCAACGCCTCTAGAATATGGCGGAATGTGGGAAACGGAGTGTCTTAACAGTAGGTTCCCTCTTCCTACCCTGCTGTGTGTGGAATACAGCGATAATATTTGCTTGGGAATAATATTAGAATTTGCTTATATAGGTATTTAGTACCAGACGCTTAGCATGGTTTTATTTCCCTGCCAAACACATCCAAACCCTAATAAATGCTAGAGCCTACGTATATAATATGGCAAACTTACAACAATAACAGCTTATTAATTACGGATTAATTATTTTTAATGAATTATGTTAGAAATCTGGTATTTGCTCTTGGTTTGTTCGTAGGCGCTTATAGCTTAGTAGCGGACACGCGCAGCTTCCCATGCTTATTTGGACTCTTAGGGGTGAATTGTAATAAATCATGAAACACGTGATCAATGAAATATTTTTAAGAGTCTAAATTTCAAATTTTATAAAAATCGATGGTGATTCAAAGATTTTTCCATACAAACTTTCAATCTCTTATTTGCACCTTAAGGGGTGCATTGAGTGATTAAAACAAAATCTATACAAACTTTTAACCCCTGTTTCATCCCTTTAGAGTTTCTACTATCAGCGGTTATGTTAAAAACATTATTTTTTTGCACCTTGCTTACCTAACAACTACCAAAGTAAGCACTGAAATGTCTCGCGTATAGCCTTGGCGTATTTTTATCGTGTTTTGATCCACCGTAGTGGGTTTGAGATTTCAAAGTTTTTACTAGTGGGTTTCAGGTGTTAAAATATTTCTAATCGTCTGGTTTATCAAATGTAGAATGTTTTTCTATTTAAAAAGAGCTCCATAAAATGAAATGAAAAAAATAAAGAAAAATTATAAAAACAATATAGTAAAGCTACTAACTACATTAATAACACTTGCTGAAAACCGCTTATTTTTATTTTTATGGAATATAACTACTATGGATGCAAGAAATAAAAGGCATATTTATTTTTATTTATTTATTTTACTCGATATTTCTTTTTACATTTGCAAGTTAGTGTACTACGTAGTGTTTGTACTGGATTTATAATATTAGGGTAACATATTTGGTTTCATAGGAAAAATAGCCAAGTCAAATTCTTAGGTTTATTTGAATTCAGTACTTGGCACACATATGTGTAATTTCTTAATTATTTGTCGGGGAAGTCGAGAGCGTCGATTTACTTAATATTGAACTTGGCTCTCATTTTACAATTATGTTTTGGTGGGATATTAATATTAGTATAACTAACACTTATTCTTGAGCTTAATTAGTAGGTTTTATATAATCGAAATTAATTCGTTTTGATTTCACAATTTCAGCATAGTTGATAGCTGATAATTTAGGTTTTCTTGTTTTTTCTGGACTTTCAAAGTCGACATGAAAAAGTCCAAATTTGACACTAAAAGAGAATATAATTATTAGTTAATAAGAATACACGCTTATTAACATTATTTTCGAAAATGTATGTATGTATGTAACAAGCATTACCTCGGAAACGGAAGTTTTAATACTAGATTCTCTCTGATAGTATGTCTCACTTTAGTATGTTAGTTTTCTTATTTGACGCCAATATTACTTTTGTAATTCCACAGGGCAAAATTCTTACATGACAAAAAAGTTATATGCTCGTACCCTACTCAGAAAACCCAGAACTTAAAGTAGTAATTTATTCATGTAATCAGAGGAACAAAGGGGAATAAGTGTACCTTAAATTTTTTTTTCAGAAACAAAATGAAAACACTTACCTATATCCATCCTTCCATTCAAAATCATCCATAAGTGTCCAAGCAAAATAGCCCTCTATATTACATTTGTCTTCATGTATCGCTAAAAGAAGTTGATAGAGATATTTATTGAAATAAGACACTCGAACGTAATCGTTTAATCCCCCAAAATCTGAGACTCCGTTCTCAGTTACAATGATTGGTATTTTTGTTCGATAGGTTTTAGTAATCCAATTAAGAAGTTTTCTGAAACCCGGCGGATATACCTAAACATAAAAATAACAATAATTTAAATACAAACAAAGCAAGAATATGAAAAATCTGTTGTATTGTGTTCAAGGTTTTCAGTAAATACTCATACTTAAGAATATAAAATAACTAAGAAATTTCCTATATATATATGTCGCTGTCAGGTGGATTTCTCTCGCATATAGGATTTTAGTACTCTGTCTACTGTGGGCTTCAGTGGATAATGTTGGCATGAATAAACACAATTTGTGATATTACGAATTAATTACAACACCGTAATCAATTCACAAGAAAGCAGCTATCGCTATCCCAGTAGGTAGATACACAGCACGGAACGCGGGACAGTTTCAGTGTCGTCTGCACCGGCCGACCGCCAAACACAAAGTGAGTCGATGTCCGTCGGCCACGCCTCTACTCGCCCCTTCCATAACGGTGCAAAACACTAACTCTGTCGAGCGCCATTAGATGGCGCTGGCGTTCCGGAACCACCTCAGTACTACTATTTCCGACATATATATATTTCCTATATATGTCTAAATTTCACGTTTCCACCATCAGTTACGAATGTGCGTGCGTCTGAACCTCAGTCAGTGGGAACATCTCCTTTTATACAATATAGATTACTAAAAATGATTGCTAAAGCTCAATGTATATTGGTACATTCAGGTTCAAAATACTTAAGTAACTATTTATTTAAAAAAATTTAATTTAAAATTTGTTACACATAATAGTATAAAAAAGTACGGGAGAGCGGGGCTAA
>JAEBDU010010745.1:0-13340 GCA_016802625.1 Heliconius numata | reverse complement strand
TCTCGCTCTGGTAATAAGACCCAAAGTTGAGCTCCACCAATCAACGCACAATATCTGGAAAGTTTGTTGGTGTGTAGGGAATGGATTGTATTAACATTAGGTTCCCAGCCATACAGAGAAACTAAAAAAAAATAAGAATAATAGATCTTTTAAACGGTGATAAATGCTCGGAATACCGCTATAAAGGCTCGTTTCCTTGCCTTGAAATATTGTCTTTGTTAATACGAGTAGGTACATCGTTATGTATGCGTATTCATTTATTTTGTTTCATTTAAATTTTGGCTTCATTTGTAGAAACAAATAAAATTTAAATATTTTTCCTTCTGTTTACTTTTAATGCGATCCTTGCGGAAAGGCTTAATAAATTTCACTTTTTTATAAGATTTTTAGACGCTTACGGTCGTGGCCATCGGGGGTCAGAAGCGGACTCTAAACGCAACGGTTGTGGGTTCGATCCCTGAGGGGGATAGATAACGCGTGGCGTTGAGTTCTGCCATAAATATGCAATATCAAAAGTTTTTCTGCAAAAAATGCGGAACGAAGTGTCTTAACACTCGGTTTCCTACCTAGCCAGCTATATATGGAATGTAGTATGCTGTTCCATTGGGCCAATGTGGCTTCTATAGTGAAAGATATCATATTTCACTCCCCCGAGTGGGATTTGAACCCACAATCATTGCGTTTTCAGTCGCATACATGTGCAAATATATTATACCACAGACACACACAAAACTGATCTAATAAATACAAAGCGAAAATATTATCCATTATTTCTTATACATTCGTTTCATAAAAATATTATGAAAGCTTCCACCCAGTACGAGTAACATTACGTAACACGGAATGATCTAGCTGTGTGTGTTGAATCGATGGTGGGTCACCGACACTATGACGTCACACTGAAACTCGGTTACACATTGAATAAATAAAGAGACGTCGACGCCGGACTAGGGTTGGCTTCGAATGGTTGTTTCATAAAGCCTTTATATTTCAGTATGTAAAAGGAAAAGTTAGTTTTTTTTTTAAATTCTTTTATGTGTTTTTGTTTAGGATGTTTTTGGTGCTGCGATAGTGTTTGGTTTGCGGTGGTTATGTGTTCGATTCACACTCCGTCGAATGATTAAGATTATATTAAAAGTTTTTAGCTTCATGCTATTCTCCTATCTCATTATCACACGTGTTGAGCGATGGCTCTCAACGCCGCCCTTTGCCTTAATAACAGAGATGGGGAATGAAAATAGTAAACGTTTCATTCGACCGAATCAGAATCGAACTTACAACTGTTGTCTTTACATTTGAGGAAATTTAGTTTAGGAGGGCCTACCTACCATGCTGTAAATCAATATAAATCTATGAAATCTAGATTGTTTATATATGAGACGTTAATATGAAAATTAGATGTATATCTAGCAGCTTATACAAACGAATACAATTTTACACTTATCATATTTTTAATGATATCGAATGATGAAAAATTTTGAATTCATCATTCATAAACGTTGAATGATGAATTCAAAATTTTTTTCATTTTACGACAGCCCTATCTACAGATGCTTGCACTATCTATATATAAATATTGCACTATCAACAATTATATTTTCAAAATATTTTCTCTGTTTCAATATTATTATTTTCCGACATGATATTTCTCTAGTATTATCTTATTACCAGAGCTAGGAAATGAACATTTGAAAAAAAATCATTCGCTGGAGTGGGAGTAGAACCCACAACCGCAGCATTGTATTTTCCATTGAATTATAATCATTTCATAAATACGGAACCCTCGAACCACGAGTCGACGAAACTACATTTTTTCTCCAGAAACCCTATAACTCCACTACACATGGCCACAACCGCAACCAAGAAATTATACGACCCATTAGTCACGATAAGGGTATAAAATATTCAGGTACGCTCTCGCCTTATAATATTTGTAAAAGGAATCCGTTTAGCAAGTCGTTAAGTCGAATTATACGCGCGGTTAACTTACAAGTATTTTATAAGATTGTCAACTTGACATTGACTGAAGCTGGTAATAAAATGGCGATTCTCAAGATAGTTTGACTATTCGGTAGTAAACAGATGAGAACTAGTCCAGTCTTAGTTTTTTTTTGCTTTAAGCTCTATTATAAGAGGATAGGCATAAGGAACCTAGTGTCCTCTTTCCCCCAAAATTTAGAGTCATATTGTACTAAGTACGGAACTACTACTCGTGTAAATGTGGGTAGATTTATATGAAAAAGACAATAAAAACTATGGAATTGTGTCAAACGGGAACAGTTGCTTGTAGGCGGAAGCCCTGATTAGAAGATATCTAGTGTGTAGTGTTGTTACTGAGTGATACATGTCACTTATTGTAATTACGTGGAACCTCTGTCCGAGTACGTTGGAAACATATAGACGGTATGTATTTTTATCGTGTTTATTTTAAAAACGTTAACCGCTTCCGTTTTCTAACAATATAATAATTATTCATAACTTCCTCCTACAAACTCCCAGTATATTTAACACTATAATTTATCACGGAAGTGTTTAGAGACCTTCATCAGCATCTGGATTATATTTTACATTAGTATTTTACCGCAAACAAAGCTAGGTGACTGGTGAGGACCTTTAAATTATACAAACCATTAATCATTGTTTACAATGTTGCTGAAATGCAAAGATTCCATAGTATTACCATAATAAATCATACATTTATTTCATTTGCTTATCTTAGCTATGTGGGAGATAAATGAATGAAGTAGAATTATATTAATATTGTATTGAAAATATTAATATAATTAAAAAACTAACGACTGCTAAAAGAATATATTTATCTTCTTATACAGGGTGGAAGAGGCAGCGCTTCTTTAACTGAAACTGCATATAGGGTAAAATATTTCAAACCCAGAATTAAAAAAAATAATCAAGACACCTCAACGGTTTGGACGTAGGATTTTTTTTTCATTTCACGATTTTTATCCATACCTTTATTTCGTGTCACGCACACATACGTATGCGACGTTGCCGCTTTGACAGGTAAGTGTGTGCGTGCCTATGTTATACTTTACAAATGGCGTTTTATTTTAAAACGATAATTTTATTATTTATTTTGTTTGAAAAAAAAATTTCTTTTTCATTTTTGAGAATTATTTTTTTTCCGAATTATATTAGGCTTTTATAGAGTAGTTAAAACTGTGGTTTCATTTAAAGTGGCGCTGACAATTCCACCCTGTATACATATATCTTAAAAAGTGCAAAAACGTCATTGTTACGGCAAAGTGCTAAAAACATATAACTTCAAACCGCCATTCACAAAAACTTAATTGAGAAAGTCATTTCTTAAAAGTGCCAACTTTTAACATTTTCAAAATGAAATGTACAGAGGAACATTTGATTTATACTGTAAATATATAAATTAGGTAAAATAACCCAAAGTTGTTTTTCATTCTAACGACCGAAGTAATATCTGTAAAAACATTACAAATTCATGAAAGTCCAAACAAATTAAAATGATGCGAAACATTTCTATAAACGTTTTATTTAAGTAAAATTTTTGATGATGACTATTATCGTAAGTACTTAATGTAAAGCCTACTTAGAGGCTCGTCGGGGTGCAGTACCCACAAGCTTGTGATTGTAAATGCGACAGGTTGTGGGTTCGATTTCATCACTGATAACGAGGCAAAGCGTGACATTGATTTTTACCATTCGGCAAGGCGTCCAGAATTTGGCGGAGAGTGGGGAATGAAAGTGTTTTATAGAGAACGCTAGGTTCCCAGGTTCCTTCTGCCTTCGATGCTACGTGCCGGATAAAATGTGAAGCTTAAACGAAAAAAGATACAACTTTTTTAGACAGAACCCAGTTATTTTTTTCTTTATTTTTAGCATATATAGAGGAGGCGTTATGTAATAGATATAAGAATTCTTCAGAGTGCGATTTGAATGACCATCGAGGTCAGTCAGACATTTTATATATGTATATAAAACAAGCGTAAAACGATTAATAATTTACCTTAACGCTTAGTGTGCAGTATATGGCAGGGTAGGCAGTGGGAACCCAGTGCCAAGATACCCGTCCCGTTCGTCACTTTCCGTCCAATTTTCGAGACATTGCGTGTTGAGTAGCGGTGATCAACAGCGCGCTTTGCTCTTATTACCACAGCAAGAAAATAAAAATAATAATTTCTACCGAGTGGGAATAGAACCACCCACATTGTAATTATAAGTTAAAATAAATTTCTATCTCTTATTTGTTATTCTATTTTGAATAATGAATGATTAATGTTGCCAACGGACCTCTGTCGAAACTTGAAATTATAGAAAAGGCTTAAATAACTGGCAACATTTGGAATTGGCGGGAAATGAAATGTCATCTGTACAAATGGCGGGTCCCTTTTTTGTCTCTATACACCCCTGTTTTTTTATGATATTTAAAGTTATCTCTCGTGTAATTTATTATACCTCTTAGTCATGAATAATGGAAAATAATATATTACGATAAAAACGCTTCAAAGAAGTGATTAATTATGGACTGCGGTGTTGTTAGATATTCTAAAGGTATTCTTTTATTATAGAGATTCTGTTTAATATTCTATAATATTAATATAATATTAATCAAGATAAACGTGCTACAATTTACAATGTTGTAAATTATAATACGAGGCCATTGTGGTAAAGTGGGTCAGTATCTGACTGTATACACGATTCACAAAAGCGGAGTGTCTTAACACTAGGCTCCCTCCGCCTACTCTGAAACATGCGGGATGCAGGTGAGATGAATGAATGTGAGCCTATTATATAAATTAACTATACTAAATTATAAGAAAAGAAACTAATTAATTATTCTATAACAGTAATATCTCGTTATGCATCTAAGGAAATGAATATTACTTTTCTTACAAGCGAACGCAATGATTAATGCTGAGGACTCTTGGGATATCGTAACGAATTACAAAAGGTACAAAGGTACAACCTACTTGTGAAGGAAATATTACTTCGCTTTCGACCTTAATGATATTAATTGAATTTTTATACGTATTTTATTGCCAGTGTTTGCTTGAAAATGAGATGGTTGTGGGTTCAATCTTCACTTGGGTGGTTAATTTGGCGTCATTTCATGGCTATAGATAATAAGTGACCTCTGTCCACCCAGCTGTGGGAGACAAGCGTGGAACTAACTGGTGGATAAACTTGGAACCTAGTGGTAAGGAACAAAATGTCTTACCACTAGGTTCCAAGGTTCCCTTCCTACCCTACTTTGAGCGTGAAGCTGAAAGAAGAAAAAAAAGTGAAGAAAATAATCGAAATAGGTGCACCTTTTAAATTGCAAGTAATTGGTAAAAATTAGAAGAGATAGAAATGAACTACATTCTGCGCTAAAGTTGTCCGATGTTAAAGAACGAAGCTTTTAAGCTATTAAATGCTATTTCAGTACGCGAGTTGGGTTTCACTGTTTCAAAATGTAAGTTAAAATACTTACGCTTCAAAAAACAAATGTATATCTGTTGTGTTAATATATAATACTAGCGGACGCGCGCAGCGTCGCTTGCGTATTTAGGGGTGAATTCTAATAAACGATGAAACATGTGTTCAATGAAATATTTTTAAGAGTCTAAATTTTAAATTTTATAAAAATCGGTGGCGATTTATAGATTTTTCCATACAAACTTTCAACCCCTTATTGGCACTCATAGGGGGTGAATTCTAGAAAACCATGAAACACATGTTCAATTAAATACTTTTAAGAGTCTAAATATCAAATTTTATAAAAATCGGTTGCGATTTAAGAATTTTTCCATACAAACTTTCAACCCCTTATTTGCACCCTTAGGGGGAGAATTCTAGAAAACGATGAAACACATGTTTAATTAAATACTTTTAAAAATCTAAATTTCAAATTTTATAAAAATTGGTGCCGATTTAAAAAAATTTCCATACAAACTTTGAACCCCTATTTCACCCCTTTAGGGTTAAAATTTTTCAAAATCCCTTTTTAGTGGATGTCCAGATTACGAAAGCAAACATCTGTCCAAATTTCACGTTTCTTCGCACAGCGGTTACGGCTGTGCGTGCGTCTTAGGTACCTCAGTCAGTGAGGACAAGTCCTTTTATATATATAGATTATATGGTTGTGGGGCTTATTTCCTTTTTTAACTGTGATATTGCAAAGCGCGGCGTTGAGTTCCGCTCGACACTTCGTCTTCTTCGTGCCTAATGGCACTAAGCTGATTTGTTTCAGCCTGAATATACGTGAATGTTTTAGTTTTTACGCTTTTTCTCCTACGCAGCAGATGAGGCAGAGAGAACCTCCGTTCTCCATTTTCATTTTGATACAATCACTCTCTCGTATATTAATCGAATCCAAAGCTACTATACAGTCAGTGAATAATAATATATAAAAGAAAATGCATAAAAAAACTTTTGCCAAACCTATTTTCGAAAGTAATTTATATAATAGCTTCGACATACCATTGCCCCTTTATTTTCTTTTAGCACGAATAACAATATACGAGAATGTACTTCCAAGGGACTATAGTTCGTTAAGCCAGGATTACTTGTATGGTGAAATGTGGTATACCTTTTTTTTCATCATTGTTTAGCCCTTATAAAGCTGTTATTACTATTGAAAATTGGGTATTGTAACAGTTTAATTTGTTTTTTTTTTCCTCGAGATGTGTTTTAACTGTATTTTTTTTAGGGTTTTGAAAAAGATCTCTTTGTTCTTCAATTATAGGATCATTTTGTGGTCTCTCCTTCCGAATCTTGTAGAGGTCTCAAGGTCTCGTAGAGGTATCAAGGTACATTTAATATCAAATATTTAGGTCTACGATCCCTTAGAGCACAGAAAAACGATAAAATAAGTTTCTAAGCCAACGCAATCAATAGATACAAACATATTTCGTAAAGAAGATTTTTTTTTTAATTACTTATTATTATTATTTTTTATTTTTAATAATATAAATTTATATACATTAATGTTCGCCCAAGTGGTAAATATACTTACAACTACTATAAAAGTTATACCTGTAAAAGCCTATGAAAGTTTTATAAAGCGCAGCGTTGAGTTTCGCCACTGTTCTTAACACCAGTTACTGTTTTTACAATTTTATTATTTAATACAATGTTAGCAAACCCTATCAATAACCATACGCATAGCACTATCAATAAAACATTCAGTAAAATCCCATTTGATCCCGCGGGAAAGTTTGGTAAAAATATAATGTATCGCAATATTACCTCATACCGTATAATATTTCCCATTTATGTGGAAATTTTTCCTACTGGCGTTGTATAATATATTTGTTCAGCTTCACTATTCTTTTGCTAGTAGAGAAAATCTGGTGACAAGTCACTTCGTTCTTTACTTTGTTAATAGTTTTAGAAACATTCTATATAGAATATCAGAGTTCAATAAATATATATAAAATAATAAATTAATAAATAAACCAGCACAGCAGGAAAGGCAGGGGGAACCTAGTGTGAAGACACTTCGTTCCCCACTTTTCGCTGAATTCTGGAGGCATTGCGTGTTGAGTAGCGCTTTGTCTTGTTACCAGAGCGTGAAAATAAAAATGATTCATTTACTCAAATTTTAATTTATTCTAATTTCTAAGGATAATGGAGTTTTTCTTTCACGCAAATTTCTTGAATCTGTCCAACATGAACAGTTTAATTTATAATATATAATTATTTATATAAAATATTTTCGCTATATCGTACAAGCCCACTTAAGCTTTTGAGGGTCCACCTATTTGTCTATTATTCGGAAATTGTACCCTCGATCGGACGTATCCAGGCCACGTCGCCATTTCCTGCCCCTATGACCTGCTATTCTCTAGACCTAAAAATATAAAAGAAATATTATAATGTTTGGACATTTATTGTTTTTAAAAAACCTATAATTATTTTAACATAGAGGGTCTCGAACTTTAGAACGTCCAAAGTTTCAGTTCCAACCAGCATCCAAAAGGCGCGGGTTTCCTACAAAATATTTTTCTATTCTTAGTGTGGAATAAAATTTCTAAATGCAAAATATAACTTAATATTTGGAAAATAATAGATTTTGCAATTGTGCTACAATAATGAAGCCGTAATATATTGTTATAAGGCTATATATTATTTTTAATTTATTTTTTTATCTTCAACTACATATATTCCGTGCAAAACAGGCTAGCCGGAGGGAACCTGAAAAGCCTAGTGTTATGGAAACAAACGGAATAAATATAAGGGTTTAAAACAAAAATATATATAGTTAAAATAAAGAAATAGTTTTGCCAAGACATTTTAATACATTAAAATGTTGTTCTATACAATATTAGTAGTTCCAAAATACAATATTTTATTCCCAACCATCTCATAAAACAGTCTAGAAGATTTATAATACTCTTAGTTTCACAGCAACGACCGACTAACATCTTATACTTGGCGTTTAGGACTACTTTATATCTCCAAGGATCTCAATATAAGATATATCTTTTTTGTACATTTTTGTAGTAAATAAGGGGTTGCTTTTAAATGAGTTTTTAGTTAGTTAGTGAGTATTAATATAATACCTACTAAGAAAAAAATACATTTATAATTCTTGTCTTCTCTCTTTAAATGATGTTAATAAAATTAACGTTATGATACTTAATTCTTTATTGTATCATCATATATTGAACCTAGTGTTAAGACACTCCGTTTCCTATTTATTAAATACTCCAAATATAAATATATATTAATGCTGTTAAGCCTGAGCTCAATCAAGAATCAAACGGGTACGGGTACTACATTTTTACACTTTCTTGAGAAATAATATGGAAAATTATTTCAAATCCTGGTGAAATTAAAATATATACTCCTGGATGTCCAAAAAATCAAAATAAATGTAGATTTTTTTTCTAATTAGTTTTTGATAATAGTTAACGCGATAGTATCGAAAATATGACAATTACCAAAAAAATGCTTTTAAATTTTTTAGCTGTTAGAATTTTCACAAGCTGTAATTTAAAAGGTAATAGTCACTTCCCCGAACTGGATTCAAACGCACAACCACCGCATATATAACCAAACACACTCAATAATTTATTACTAATAATAAACATAGATATTATTATAACAATTTATTTATTTCCCTTCTTGTAAATAAGTCATCCATCCATTAACATCAATCATGAGCCCAAGAGCTCTTAATGAGAAGTGTCCTCATTCTCTTAAGCACGATCAGATACAAGTATTCTTATACCAGCGATAATTAGACATTGAAAGCCCTGACAATAAATAAGAATGATTATCCTTAGATCTAATTTAATCAGTCTCGGTGATAAATGGTCCAATTGAAATTAATTTCTTATAATTATCGAGAAAAGTGGCTTAGTTTAGCGTTAAGATCTTTTTCTTTATGTTTTAGATTGGTAATATTATTTTGTCAAATTAAAAGATTTATATTAAGATTTTTTTTTTGGTTACGCCTAGATCTAATATTCTTTATAATCTAATAATTTTATTGTAATGAGGCTATAGTAGCGCAGCAGCAGCAAGTCTGACTGGAACATAACGGTTTTGGATTCGATTATTATTTAGAGGAATGAATTATTATTATTTCTGTGAGTGAGTTCCAAACAAAAATGAATATGCATGACGAAAATTGCATGCAGAAAGTGAGAAACGGAGTGTCTCAACACACACACTCACACTCTACCTATACCTACATAATATTTCTTTCTATATATCGCCGTGGCTAATAAAATAATAGTAAAATAATAATAGAAAAAAATATATCTATTTCAGAAATAATCTATATTTTAATTACAAATATAGTAAATTCATGTGAGACTTTACCTGCTATAACCGCACTCACTGGTTAATGTTATACCAGATATGTTTAATTACACCGCAATAGTATTTAAGGCTAGATTTAATATTATACAATTGGAACGAAATCACGTAAATTCTCGTACATGTTGAATTATTATTAATTTATATAAAAAATAATATTATCTTTATTTTTCTTTTCAGTTCATCTACAATTCGACGATCCATCACTCCGGGACTACGTGCTATACTCCATAGTTGGCAACTACATCAGAGGCAACTTTACGCCAACCAGCTTCTCCGAAAGACCTTGTAGAGATGAAGAACCGATTCCGTACTTCGTGCCCAAACATTCGCGTCCAATACGATCGAAACACATCAAGATTTGGAGCGAAGACTTCAGTTATAGGACAAACAGTGAAAGTGACTTTGATGGGTACTATTTCAAGCCCAAATTTCGTAGTTCGCGAGTGGAAAGATCGATTTATAGGAAGAGTTTAAGATATAGGTTCGTGCCGGCTATGATAGTGAGTGGGCCTCTGGAGGGCCGGACTGGTGTAGTGCTGCAGTGGTCCCTGACGGACGCTTCGCATTTAGAAAACGAGGAAACTAGTGTTGTTTTTAGGTAAGTTTTATCTAGTTATTTTCTTTTTTTAGTTTCACATTGTATCCATCATTTAGCCGTTCCCATTTAGCGGAGCAAGGGAATTATTATGTTTCTATCGTTTTTGTATATGAAAATTGTTACATAAGACAATTAGCCAAGTATGTGCCGGCAACTTTCAGCGCCATAGTCGAAATTTTTGCGGCATCTATTGCAATATAATTCAAAGTCGCACGTCAAAATTAAAAAAAAAACAGTTTCACGCTGTATCCCGTATGTAGCGGGGTAAGCAGAGTAAACCTACTGTTAAGGTACTCCGTTCCCCACTTTCCGCCGAACTTTTCAAGACATTGTGTGTTGAGTGGCGGAACTCAATGCCGGGTTTGAAATGAAAATATCAAGAAATAATATTTAATTCTTCAGAGAGAGGATCGAACCCTTACTATTACACCGTTGCGCGTCTGCGCCAGACTGTCAGTCATTACTACTTTATTTCGAATTATCTCGATATTTGATACGAAAAAGATCATCTGTTTCCGAATTCTAGTTTCCGAGAAATTTATGAACAAACACACAAAAAATTTAACACACGTGCTTGGAAGTAATAATGGTAATAATCCTAAAGTAATCAATAAATAATTAACGAGCACTAAACAGGCATAATAATTAATGAGGTTTGTACTGTATATAAAATAAATAGCAACTATGCAAATTACCTTTAATGCGAAGCGGCTTTAGTTCGTACCCGTTCATTTGTCTTCATCAATCTATGAACTGTTTACTTACTGAATGGGGCAAATGATGCATTCATATCATTAGTGTCGCGTGATTAACTCTTTTTGAGCGAAAATTAGCATTTTTACCCATTTTCTAGTGTTTATTTCAAATCAGCTTCACGCTCTATCCCGCATACAGCACGGTAGGCAGAGGGAACCTAACGTTAAGACACTCCGTTCCCCACTTTCTGCCGAAATCTGGAGGCATTGCCTATTGGTGTCAGAATTCAACTTATTTAGTATCTGACTATAAACGAGATGGTTGCGGGTTCGATCCCCGCTCGCAGAAATTATTATATTTAAATTAATTTCATTTCTCCTCTTTCGTAGATACTAGAATTTCGTATTTCTAGAAAATTGGACCAAAAGTGTGGGGGACGGATGGAGTAACTTAACATAAGGTTCCCTATGCGTAACCTGCTACGCGGTGAAAAGCGTGAAACCGCTAGATTTATAAAATGAAACCTACAATGAAAAATTTATAAAAAGTCCACAAACTTCCATACAAAATGAAGATCTCCTAAGAGAGGATCTATTACATTAATTAGTATTCCCGACTCCAACGTAGAAGGTGTCCAGAATAAAAATTAAAGGAAGTAGGTGTAGATATTGATTGGTATTCAAAAAACCTCCGTAAACTTCCACTGACGTTAATAGGCACCAGCTTGGAAACTTTCGCAAATAAAAATCTCTGACGTCAGCGAGTAACTTTCAAACTATTTTTCCACTACATTTGGATTTTTGGATGTCGATAAGTTTTTTAAGCCTATTGCGGGAAAGGGGTAAACAACTTTCGTGTTTTTTTTTTACTTTTTAGTATTTTGTGTATACCTACGTCTTTCCGCATAGGATAAAAGAAAATTTCGTTTTTAAGAAAAAATTTTGAAGATTTTTACATTTATCAATATTTTTTTACATTTTTAAAGTGTTATTCCACACTATGGAAAGAAATCTATTTTTGAAAACATATAAAAATTGGAACATAGCGAGATTTGAAACCGCACCTCTTTAGAAACCTCTCACCAACTAAGCCATACGTTCTCATCGGGCTACGTCGAAATTCTTATATTATGTATATATTTCCGGTAGACCTATAATTACAAAATTTATTAAAAGTGAGAACTTGCACTACAAATAAAATAAAAAAGTCTGAGGTGGTAATTTATATTTCTATTACAGATAATATCAATAACAAACTTATAATTTTAGTAGTTTAAGCTTGTAAACTTTCATAATATTTTATTTTAAATATCTCAATCAGTATTGAAGATAGGAAAAAAATAAAACAGATAATTTTTTCTCGAGCTCGTGTGAGTGAGCTTGAATGAGTGTGATTCGTTGGCACAAATCATAAACCCAAATAACAACTAAAAACTAAAACTAAAGAAACCATAAACCCAGAAAAAAAACAAAAAATATAGCATTATTCAATTTCAAAATTCCCACCCAACATGGACGCCCTAATGAGCTAGTACCGTATACTCGCACGTGAATTTTTGCGGCGCGGAACAAATGCGCTGCTAATTACTAGCCGAGATTCAAAAAGTAACTTTCTGAGCTAATTTTTGGCAATTTCTTCTTTGAATATACCACTTTTTCTATGAAAGCCCTTTAAGATATGTATTTTTTTGTCTTTTTAATTCTTTGTTATATTTGTACACGTAGAATTGTTGATTGTTATTATTTATTTTCTTTTCCTTGTTATAAATTTCAGAAAAATGTAGAGAAAGGTGTCTAGATGAGTCTGGCTAAAGGCATCTTTTACAATTTTTTTTCACTTCAAAAATGTTTATATTTATTTAATAGTTTCATCGTTATTTCGTTTTACTGCCGCCATAAGAGAAGAACGGAGTGTCTTCAATTTAAACTCTACTTTTCAATATATATATGTGAGATCCATAAAGATGGCTAAAGCTTGGAGAAATCGATGAGATCATATAGCCTTCAGTTTATACAATGCAGTATTAAGTAAATGCATGTATTAGATTCATAAACGATGCATCCTCACGTTTCAGTAAATAAGCTTTAAACGGAAGAGCTTACGTCATAATATATATACAGGGTGGAATTGTCAGCACCACTTTAAATGAAACCACAGTTTTAACTACTCTATAAAAGCCTAATATAATTCAGAAAAAAAATAATTCCCAAAAATGAAAAAGTTATTTTTTCAAACAAAATAA
>JAEBDU010010743.1:0-21943 GCA_016802625.1 Heliconius numata | reverse complement strand
ATATATTTTTTATTGTGAGGGATATTTTTCCATAATGGTATTTTTCCATAATGGTATTATACTGGTGTAATTTATACTGATTTGAGCAAGGCATTCGATCGTGTGCCGCATGATATTTTATTAAAAAAACTGGCCGCCTATGGTTTTATGGGTCCATTAATAAAGTGGTTTTCATCATACTTAAAACATCGTTCTTTTTATGTTGTATTAAACGGATATAAATCAAATATTCAAGTATGCTTATCAGGAGTACCTCAAGGTTCCCATTTGGGTCCTACTCTTTTCAATATTTTCATAAACGATATTATAGTGTGTTTTCAGAACTCAACTCCGTATATGTTTGCTGATGATGTTAAATTTATTAGAGCCGTAGGAACATTGGAGGACTCAATTTTACTTCAAGAGGATATTGACCGCCTAGTTGAATGGTGCAATGATAATGGTATGAGCGTAAATGCAGCTAAATGTAGACACATAAAATTCACACGTAATGCACGATCTGTTCCTTCATTTTACTCCATTAAAGAAATTATACTTGAAGAGGTCACAACATTAAAGGACTTAGGCGTAGTCTCAGATTCAAAACTGACTTTCTTGCCACATATTGAACTGACGATAAAAAAAGCACCCAAAAAGTTATGGTTTGTAATACGCATGTCAAAAAATTTTCTCAAACCAAACACTAAAATTATTTTATATAATAGTCTCATAAAAAGTATTTTAGAATATGGCAGTGTAGTGTGGCGACCACATTACGCCACACATATTTTGAGACTGGAACGTCTTCAAAAGCGTTTTTTGTGGAATCTGTCATTTTCTACAGGAAACGTTAAAAAGTTAACTTCGTATAGCGAGAGGTTAAAATATTTTAAAATGATATCACTGGACAATCGTAGAACTTTATTAGATATTCGCTTTGTTTATAAAATATTAAATAATTATATCGACTGTCCTCAATTGTTAAGTAGCTTTAATTTCAAAGTCCCTCGTTGCTATCCTAGGTCTAAAATTGCACCACTATCTATCCCATTTCGTCGCACTGTACTCGGTTCAAATTCAGCAATTCCTCGTATGAGCAAACTTCTAAACGACTATAGTATGGTTACGGATGTATTTTATGATTCGATAAGTAAATTTCACAATAATATCTTGAAAAATATCAAATAAGTTTCATCAACTAGTGGCTAGCACTTAAACTGCATACAAGTTGATTAGCATTTATTTTAATAAACATTAGATTTAAGTAAAACAATTATGTAATTGCATGCTGTGTTTACCTTTGTATAGTTGTACAATTAAGTTCTTTTTTTTTGTGAAAGTGAATGTGTTAGATTATAAGTATTATTGTAACAACTGCTGGTGAACCTTTTACAAATAAAATAAAAAAAAAAAAAAATAAAATAAATCCTTATCCTTTAAAATACTTTATTATTTTCTACGTTAAACGAAGATAAAATTTGCTTTTTACACTATTTTGAAATTGCGAATAGTTTAACAGAAAAACGCATTTAATTGTTGACACATCACGCCGTTGACACATCAGCTGTATGTTACTCAAGTTTCACTTATCCCTTACTCTCAGCATATAAATAAGTATATTAGTTACGTTGGCCATTTAATGTAGATCAAAACTGTCTTTTACTGTTTTTCATTTTAATAAGTACTTTAGAAGTTGTTACAATATCAAAAAATCCTTGCTGCGAAACGGCTCGCCACTCGCCATGCGTCCGCCGCGCCCGCCTGCCTTACACGCATTGGTGTATGCACACGTGCGGCCCGGGTTCGATTCCCGGCCGATGCATTCTATTTAATTATCCTCACAGGCAGCCACGTAGTGCTTGCTTTTCATCAGGGACAGAATACCCTCTTCAGCATTAACCACAAGCTCGAAAAAAAAACCCCGCCTGCCTCTATAGCAACGAAGATTTAGATGCGTTTGCACGTATTGGATAAATGGAGTTAAATGTATTATTTCAGCGCGATATATTTGGTTTCATATTTTTTATAGTAGTTATTAGTAGGTAGGTTTTTGTTTATAATTTCTTCCGTTTAAAAATAGTCATTTAACTATCTAAAGATCCAGTAGTAAAAGCGGGCGAAGCCGCAAGAGGGTCGCTAGTTAATAATAATGTAACTTACCATTGAGGCCAGGCGTGGCGTAAGGGCACGAAGTGTGACTGTAAAAGCGACTGGTTGTGGGTTCGATCCCCATTCGAGAAAATGAAATATTTATCTAAATTTTTACTTACGCCTTCACAAATAAATTGTGCGAAGATTAATTGAAAACCTATATCTCGTTACATACTAATTTATTTCAACTAACAATCGATCACGAGGACATGACAGCGAAAAAATTCACAAAATTTCATTAAAAATATAATCAATTATAACAAAGTGTCATTTAGGTGCCTAAAGTTGTTTCGTTAGCACTCTGTGGTGTTTACGAAGATGAGTTTAAATGTATTATGCAAGAAACAAGCTCATACTTAATACCTATTAGTAGTTCGGTTCATAAACTTATCAATCTCTTAGGAATAGTCCATTTTAATATTTTATAGCATACCAACACTATTGCCAATATTTGAGCTAAAGGCTTTTTTAAATATTTTTTTTTAATTTTCGTGTTCATTAGCATTCAGAGAACTTATAATGTATTTATCATTAAAAGGTGACGATCCTGCTGTTTATTCAGTTTTTTAATGAATACGGTCGGTCTATTCAGTCATCGCGAACTCTTTACTTATAATATTCATATTTTAATATAATGTTATTTCTGTTGCTCGTGAAAAATGAAATATAGTAATTAAAAAGAAAGTATTATAGAGCAGCTGAGAGGTGTCTCTGCGAATGTAAAATATGTACGTTTTTTATATATCTCCGTTAGACGAAAAGCAGCGTTGGGTTCCGTTGCGAAACAATGTAATGATTCGAAACTAGAATTACGTTAATTACTACGTTTTATATCAATAAGAAAAAACTGAGCTAAACTGACAATTCTATGCTTGTTAGAAAAATTAAATCTATATATATAAAATCGAAAGGTCACTCACTCATCACGAAATCTCAGAAAGTGCATGTGCTAGGAATCTGAAATTTTGCATAGGAGTTACTTATAGGACGTAGGTGCTCGCTAAGACGGGAATTAGCAATATCCGACTTCTAAGGGGTTGTTTTTGGGGTCGAAAGTTTGTATGAAATTTCGTTACTACAAATGCTAGGAGTCTCAAATTTTGCATAGACGTCACTAGGACGTAGTCATGGAGACAGAAATTAATAATAACATAGTTCACGCGGGTGAAACCGCGAGCGGGACGCTAGTATACCTATATGTACATCAAATTTTATCATTCATTGAATTTTGAAACCGAAAAATGTAATTATTCTTTTGTATCGCTGATCCGAATGGGAATTATGCGTTCAAACGTATTATGTATAATAGCATGAGTTGGCCCATTTCCACAAATCCCTATCATTTATAGTAGGTATAGAACTGGGGTCCCGGATCCGGGCGGCCCGGCGCGGCTTCGCCCGCTTTGCACAAAAACTTGAATATGGTTTATTTATGTTTTAGTATCGTGTAAATGTCTATTTTAAAATCATTTATTAAGGGGAAGGTGGGGAATATCGGGGATGTTAATGTAAAAACCAATAAAAAAAATAACTAATATGTAAATGTACATGTTCAATAACAAAATAACACGGTAATTTTATTTACATGTATAGATGATTATTTAAGTATCAAGTTCTATAAAGATTTTTTCATGTCATTCTCATATCAGAATCAATTTAGACCTCATCCGGTTGCCCTAGCTTTGACAACCCTTGTAATCGAATTCCAAACAGCACTGGGTCCCGGTGCGAATTAAACTTAATTGCGAAGAGCCGAGAACAAGGCACTCTATTAAATACTTTTAGATATTTATTCGCAAAGCTGTTGTCATATCTTATTTACTCTACTTTTATTTATGTATAAAAACTCTAATAAATAAGAAGAAGAAGAAGAGGCTATTTGCTCAGAAGTAAGTTGTGGGTTCGATTGTCTCTCGAGGAAATGGTATATTTAAGATTTTAAATTCCTCGCTCTAAAACGAGTCAAAGCGCGGTGTTTAGTTCTGCCACTCAACACGTAATGCCTGCAAAGTTCAGCGGAAAGTGGGGACACAACGTCAAGCTGAAAAAAAAACCAAAATATTGCACAAATAAACCATTCGTTTATTTCAACACCAGCACCTGTTATAATGTAGTTTGTTTCACCAGGTGTAAACGTGTTGCATATTCTATTCAAGAGTAAACTTCAATTCATGTAAGGTATTTCGAACTCTCGGACCACATCCGTGGATTTTAGCTTCAGCTTGCATGTATTTGTTCAGTTAGTCATACCTACGCAGTTGGATGAGGCAATTTCTAGTGCATTAGGACTGTGGTGCAAAAAACGAGCTGATGCTTAACAGGCTATTTATGAAAATCTAATGAAAATTGTAGTTAATATTATAAAGAATGCCGGTCGAGGCACAAATGTGTTACTGTTGATACGGCAGGTGGTGGTTCAATTTCCGCTTGAGGAAAGGATGTTTAATATTTTCTTTTCTCTATACTGATGTCGAGTCTAAAACGCGACGTTGAGTTCCACCACTCGGTATGTAATGGTACCAGAATTCGGCGGAAAATGGGGATCAGAGTGTTTTAGTAAATAAATAATAATAAAAAATAACAAAGTGAAATTTGGAGCAATATTTATTACATTCGAAATAAGTATTAATCAAAAAACTAATGCAACTAAATTAACTTTATAATTAGATTCTAAAGTAATCGCAACCATCAAATCTTAAGAATTAGTACCTAGTTAAATCTTGCCTAGGATTATTCATTTAGAATTTGCTCGTCTAATACTCTAGTTACTCTTGGACCATTGTTAAAAGCCTTCACACTGGTCAGCATTTCTATTGACTTTCCCACTCGCCCAGTGATTGAGTCCGCTAGCTAATTGAATTTCTATGTTTTTGAACAGTTTTTTCGCGAAGTTAATTTGTAAGCACAAATTGATTGCAGTCGATCCACAAAATTTTAATAAGTCATTTAATCTAATCCTAGGCCGTTGTGGCGTAGGCACAAGGGTTTGACTGTAACGCGACGGTTGTAGGTTCGATCCCTACTCAAGTTTGAGTTTCTTAGCTCGTTGGCAAAAGCCTAGCGTTGAGTTCCAAAACTCAACACTGCTTCAAAAAATTCGGCGGAACATGGGGAACAGCGTTTCTTAACACTAGTTTCTATCTGCCTACCCTGCCGTGTGCAGCGTGAAGCTGATTATTAAAATCTAATCCCAATGCGAATATTCAGAAATTTCTAAATGCAATACAAATTCTATTTGTATTAATTACAAGGAACTTTAGATTGTAAAGTTCACGCAACGTCCGGTGAAATGAAAAGCTAACATGGAACAGTGTAATTTGTTTGATATACGCTATTATATGAGCAATTCCACTTCGGGTCGTGGAAACCGTATTTATGAATTCGTAAAACATTTAACTGTGAACTAATGACGTATATTCTATTTTACATAAAGTTTACCTTTGACCTAATTCCAGCCGCAGCATTTTAACTTTTAAAGAACCAGTTTTTTATCAACCATTCTTTCGTGCACTAAATTAGTGGATACTGCCAGAATTCTGCCGGATTGTCAGCAATTCCTTCAAATTGGGAGCTGGCAGTGGTCCAGACGATTAACAACTTAGTGCAAGCTGTTTAATTTCATGCCTGGATGCTCGGGTTTTATGTCACTCGTCTCTACACAGTATCGCCTGTAGTCCCAAATTGCTGAAATCTTCTACCAACAGAACAGTTTAGATTTTACGAGCAACTAAAAATACACCCATAACAAAGACAATCCCAATTAATTATATCCACAGTTTTGCAGAAATAAGACCTGAAATAATGACTAGATTTTTGCTGCAGAAACTGGGTCAAGCCGAGTTGGTAGTAAATTTTAGATTAGTCCGCGAAATGCGCCATCTCATTGTGAAGTAATTATGATTGTTAGCGTTTTGGAGACAAAATTCACGTCATTTTCAGCTTTTACCAGAATTTCATGGTAATATCGAAATAATCATTTGTATCATGTAATGAAATAACATATTCTTTTACTATTTACTACTATTAGAACCGATGTCGTAAAATAAATAGTTATTTTATAAAAGAAATTCTTGGCAAAGTAAAATATACCTATAAAAGATGTTTATTTTTTTCATTTACTTGAACTTGAAATCAATGTGAATGCTTAAAAGTGGAATTCGCTTCAATAAAATACGTTTGTGGTTCAAATAAAATACCCCTTTGAAGCTTGTACTAAAGAAATTCTACAAAAGGCATCAGATCGAAGAAGCAATACGATTTCCACGATCGGAGCAGGCATTCCTTTGAAAGTAAACTATTGTCTTTTCCATTGAACCTTGAATTTTTAATAATTTCAATTCAATATATAAAATCTTATTTTGTATTTATTTAAATGGTAAGTAGAATATAATGATATTAGTAAAGTAGAATTTAAGGCGTCGGGAATATGGCGGAAAGTGGGGAACGGAAGTGTTCTAATGGGAATGGAGTGTTTTAACATTTCCAAGTTCCCATGTTCCTTTTGGGTACCCTATGTTTGGATACGGCGTGAACTTATAAAAAAATAGAGAAGAACTCAACGTGTCGCAGTGGATCGTAAACCCGACGGTTGTGGATGCGATCCTTACTCCGAGGAATGAATTATTCTCACTTCCCCGCTCTGTTAAGACAATGTGCGGCGTTTTAACACACACAACAAGTAATGTCTTTGCAATAAATTCTGCAACTAACTGGTCAGGCGCGAGTCGTACTCGCCTACCGAGGGTTCTGTATTAATTTCAGATTTATAGAACAACGGCAAGTGCTACTTATAAAAGTTGACAAATTACAGTTTGTAATGATTTTTTTCTGTAATATAAATAAAAATTTCCATTTTTTAAATTATTTTCTTAATTTGTAATGTAATTTATATCAATTACTCGTGATCTCGAGATCAATGGTCTTGAATCTCGAGACGGACAGACTGACAACAAAGTGATCTTATAATGGTTCCGTTCCGATTCTTTAGAGATACGGAACTCCAAAAACATATATATTTTTTACATAATGAAATCCATAACCACAACACATAGTAGTACTGGCCGTTGTAAATGCGTAATATACACACTTATTTTTTAAACTTTTACTGGATTAAATATTTCAACCTTAAGTAGGTATATGAAAGTAAATCATGCCTAATAAAGCTAAATATACAGGGTGGAATTGTCAGCGCCACTTTAAATGAAACCACAGTTTTAACTACTCTATAAAAGCCTAATATAATTCGGAAAAAAAATAATTCTCAAAAATAAAAAAGTTTTTTTTTCAAACAAAATAAATAATAAAATTATCGTTTTAAAATAAAACGCCATTTGTAAAGTATAACATAGGCACGCACACAATTACCTGTCAAAGCGGCAACGTCGCATACGTATGTGTGCGTGACACGAAATACAGGTATGGATAAAAATCGTGAAATGAAAAAAAAATCCTACGTCCAAACCGTTGAGGTACCTTGATTATTTTTTTTAATTCTGGGTTTGAAATATTTTACCCTATATGCAGTTTCAGTAAAAGAAGCGCTGCCTCTTCCACCCTGTATATTTAAAACATACATGTTTTTTTATTATTATTACTCTATAACTTATATTTAAGTATGTTCATACTGTATTTCAGTTACAATTTTAATTATCATATGTCACGAAACGATTATAGATAAGGCCAGTGGTGTTTCTCCTAATGTTGTACATGTACTCGTAGTTGTAGCGATTTTATCAAACTTCGTTAAATTTACGTTTGTATGAAAATAGTATTTAAAATTGCAGAAATTTTATTATTGTACTTAAAAAAATAATAAAAACATAGTATACTTTGTTTCATATTTAAAAATTTTATGTGATATGATATTTATTTTAATGTGTATGTAATTATGTTTGTAGCTTTACATATTTTAAAATCATTTTTAAGTGTAATAAGTACTGTGAGTCTTGACAAAGGAACAGACGGACAACAAAGTGATCCTATAAGGGCCCCGTTTTTACCTCTTGAAGTACGGAACCCTAAAAGACGATGATAAGCAAGATGCTCGGATCGCTGTACAATATAATAACAGTCAAACGATTAAGCTTTTAAGAAAACACTCGATAGGGTATTAGAAACGCCTTCTGCATTACGGTTCTAAGCAAACCGCAACCATTGTGGCAACAAGAAACGCTCGAGCTAATTGCGTACAAGACGTGCTAAGAATAATGGTATTTTACTAGAAAAATTGCTTCCACCAGTCTTAGTTGCCTACTTTATTTCTCTCTCTGTATTTGTGTTACATAGACTAGTAGATTTTTATTAGAAGTGGGACAAGTCAAATATAAGAATAATATAATTGCAATGTTGAATTTTGTATTTGTTGGCTTTATAATTACACTGGTTTTTTTTTTAGCTTCTTTCCGTATACCGCGCATATCGGGGTAGGCAGAGGGAACTTGAGTATTTAGCGTTAAGATATTCCATTACCATGAAGACACTTCCGTTCTCCATTTTACTCCGAATTATAGAGGTCGAGTGACGGAATTCAACGCCGCACTTTACCCCGACACCAGAGCTAAAAGATAAAAATAATAAATATTTTATTTCTTCAAAATGATTGGCCTGTACATTTTATTTATGAGAACAAAATACGAACGTTATGTTTTAATCAAAATCTAAACAAAAACACATTTAATTTTGGTTTTATTAACTTCTAACATTACTTATTGTGTAGGCGCATGAAAAGGCTTCGTAATATATTAAGAAATTTACGTCGTTTCATTTAAATTAGCATAACGTCGCATCGTGTATAGCAATATTTAGATAAAACACCCACACACGTACAATCCGTAACTTCTCTCGGGTTTTTTAGTATGCTAGATGAGAGGTGAAATTGAATATATTCTCCACTTGCTCAAACCATTGTTCTTCGCTATAACGAAATAGTATTCCTCACATTTTAAGTCCTCTATCGTACACTACACAAGTACTGTAATTTATATGTAGAGTATATTTATTATAGTCGCTGTTGGAAAGTGCTGTAGTACAGCAAAATTTATGAAAAATGTTATTTTATACAAACAATAACCTTAACAAAATAAAACACTTGTTCAACACTTTAAAACAATTTGTTTTTCACGCGATTTTCTAAGCTTATTTGTTAGTTTCTATAAAATATTTTAAATTTAAGTTAGAAGTGAAAATTTTTATGTTTTCGTTGTTCTTGCTGGTGAAGTTTTAAGTTAGTTTTGTATCCTATAGTTCTTTAAGAACGTGCATTAACAACGCCTCGTTGTACAGTTAAGCGGTGAGGAAAGAACTTGGTGAAAGTTTAAAAAGTACCTTTGGTAGATCAACTTTTTATATAGGGCTGCAATATAAAACATCCTGTATATGTAATATATTTTTACGTAATATTGTTTTAATATACTCGTAAATATATTTAAGAAAAATTGTGCGCTTTATTAAGTTGGAAGTTTTGCTATTCACTGAGATACTAACAAGGTTAGCTGATACGGTGATATGATAAGTATTTATAAAATATACAGTAAAACAACAATAATAATAATTAAACATTTTTAATTTCCTCGAATAGGAATCGAACCCACACACGTTTACAGCCAGACCGGCGTCCTCAAGCTTTGTTATCCACAAATGAGTTTACGAATGAAAATACAGAAAAATCACATAGCCTCTGGCCACAATCAGGGTGTGTCCATATATATTTATTTCAATTTCCCCTCACAAATGGATTGGGCAACAGAACAACCGTATTGTTTAAATATTCCAAAGGCAATTGTAAACAAAAACAAATAACGTTCTAACGAAGCTAATACCGGCATTAAATATTTAAAAGCTTTTTGAAATCTGTTCCCTTTGATCGCTGGGAACGATTTCGCTCGGGAAATATAATTTCCGAAACATCGCTTTCGTATCCTAAGATCATCAATTTAGTTCTGACGTACATTGGCTTCATGAGGTTTACGACATAGAGTAGGGGGTTGTGGAACTGGTATAAGTAATAGTGCGGGTTTTGGGTTGCTAAAACCGATGCTTGTTGGTTGCTAGTTTTCGAACGACCTTAAAGCAGTTCATTTGCAAAAGCATAGCATAGCACAACTTGTATAGAATTATGTAAGCAAATATTAGTGTCTATACATCTAAAGAATAAATAAATCCTCTATTAGTATTGATTAGGTATATTTTTAGCTTCACACTTAATCCCGCACATAGAAGGGGTAACAGACCTGGGAACCTAGTGTTAAGACACTTCCGTTCTCCACTTTCCGCTAAATTCTGGAGGCATTGCGTTGTTGAACGGCGGAACTAAACGCTGTTGCAATGCTTGTGCCTGGCCCCAGTAAATACATACTTCAATTCCAATTCTCTATTCTAAGGTGAACACATGATATCTATACGTTAGTTATCTCGTCAGTAATACTCCATGTTTGCAACATTTACGTTAAAGGAAGGCTTCTATGTAATTTGTGGTATCAGTGACTATTGTCACGCAAACATCTATATATATAAACAATTATCAGAACAAACAAGTTAAATTTAATTTATATTTCTTAATCTTACCCCTGAACTATTCAGGGGTAAGATTAAGAAATATTACAGGGGTAAGATTAATATAATTCTGCTATTCTAATGTTATAAACAAACAAACATACATATTATGTGTATATATTTAAGTGAGAGAGAAAGAGAGATTAATTATATTTTTCCACTTTCGCCAGAGGGTTTTACCACCAAATTAATATCTTAAATATTTCGTTTCCTCGAGTAGGCATCTGCTGTAGCTGCTTTCACTCAATTCGAGATATCTCTAGAAAGAGCAAAAAGCGGATAACAATTGGTAACTATTGACAGAAGGCTCTCTCTGTCTCTGTGGAATACAGCATAAAGCTATAAAAAACACAAGCTTTCTATCTTTAGCTTGAATAGAATATGTATACATTTTTAGCTTCAGCTGTATTACTTAGCAGGATTGGCGGATTGGAGATGGTACCTAGGAATATAGTGTTAAGATACTCTTCCCTCCGACGTTTTTCGTAGGGAAAATGTATTCAATTCAATTCAATTCAAAATATTCTTTATTCAAATAGACTATTATTATAAGCACTTTTGAATCGTCGAATGAACATATGAACAAAAAGCTACCACCGGTTCGAAAGGCAGTTCTGCTGAGAAGAGCCGGCAAGAAAATCAACAGTTGCTATCCTAATCCTGAACAAAACCTAAATTTATACAATATATTTATAGTTTATACTATATATATTTACTTGATGTTAAATAAAAATACTGCTAACATAAATCTTACTTATAAAAATCTAGGTTTAACCTTATTTGAAGGTGACATTGAACTATTTATACTTGTTCATCCTAATTAAGTAGCCAGGTCTTTGAAGTTTAGTTTTATCGCGTCTCTTTACTGATCGTCTACCAACTTTACTATCGACGTTTTTTTGTTTTATTTGAATTACATCGACAAAACAGTATTTAACTTAATATTTACTATGTAACGTATTTAAACTTGGTTATATTCTAATGACATTAAGAAAAATGTAAACAGTAATCGTCATGTGATGCTATTCAAAGGCTTTTTTTAGTTTCACGCTGTATCCCGCACATAGGTAACATAGTTCACGCTTTTTCTTGACGGTATAACGATAAACTAACCAACTTTGTCTTCTTCTTTATTTTCTGTTAACTAATTTCTATGTTTATAAAACTGATCCTATGTAGGTATATACATTTAGACATATTATATTTCATTAGCATTGGTGAAAGTTTAAAAATAAGTATTTTTTATTTTATTTTATTTTATTTTACAGTCAACCAATTTAACGAATCACTTGTGTCTTTACAACTGTGAAAGAGTTCATTAAATCTGCGAGATGTGATAAAAATGAATGGACGACGCTCTTTGGATTAAATTAAAAGGATTATTTTTATCTCTTATCATTAGATAGACATAATATTGAAAGAAATTTTTGAAAAAGATTTTTTTTAACCAGATAATATTTTATTAAGTACAAAAATTTATAATTTTCCACGCGGCGTTTGAACTATATGAATCTTTATGATATTTATGAAAATATGGCAGAAATTAGGGAACATAGTGTCTTATTTCTACTCTTAAAGCGGGGAAATGTATAAAACTCATTCTTTAGCCAAAATTTCAAGATTATAATATATGATAATTAAAAGAGGTAAACATATTAATTCAATAATTTAAAAGTTGAAACGTGTGTAGGTAGTCTCTCTGAGACCAACTCCAAAAACCACGTTAGCTATTCCAACTTTGTGAGTATCATTTAATTTGATATTTACTTCCTAATGAGTTGCTCGCTCGTTATCGCTGCTTTTAGCTAAATTTGTTGGTCTGGATTTTTGTGTGTATTTTGCAAACATTTTGTTTTACCTTAAATATTTAGATATGTTCTAGATATGTTAAATAAATGTCGTATCTAGGTCGCTTTTATTTTAATAATTCTAAATATGTTCTATTTATAATTCAACGTAGATCACCTGCCTCGTAATTGTTTTTTAAAATGAGAAATTGTATAAAATTTAGTTTCAAGGTTTTTCACGTAAGACATGGTTCCCTACTTTAGGCAGAATTATAGAAACTTCTTGAGCTTTTATCGATTCGCGAAACTCAACGCCGCCAAAGCCTACATATATCTATCAAATATAATTCCAATATAACACACTTCCTTCACGAAGACAAAGATATATCAATTTATCATCCACAATTGATCTAGTACTGTGCTGAGCGCAATAACGATGTCACAATTCACATCGAACGCATTGCGGAAAGAGGAATTACTGAATTATCCGATAGAAACAAATGTGTTTTGTAATTAGACGGGCCATTTCTAGTGTGTGACTGTAAGTCCGACAGGTTGTAGGTTCGATTACCACTCGAGGAAATGAAGTATTTAATAATTTCATTTCTTCGTTCTGATGTAGCGGAAAACGCGGCGTTGAGTTCCGTCATTCAATACGCAATGCCTTCCGAATCCGGCGGATAATGGGAAACAGTGTCTGAACACTAGGTTCCCTCTTTCTACCCTGCTGTGTGCAGTATACAGCATGAACCTGATTTTTATTTCTATGCTGTACTAGAAAAATGTTTTTTTTTTCAAACGTTACCAAAAAACTGCCATAAAAACATAATGTCTGTAAAAAATGACCATTCCATACAAATGTCTACTATTAGTAGAGATATTAATATAATCACTTTTTTTCGCAAAGTAGTAATAGCTTGCCAAGAAACATGACTCGAGCTATTCCCAAATATATTATTAACAATAAGTCAAATTAATATAATTATATTCCATAATTTAATACTAATTCTGTAATATAATAGAGTAAGCAATACGAAGCCTGGCCCTGGCTGTCATAGCACAGACGCAAATGGACATAGCTACGTCACATCGATCGCAATGCGGACAGAGGAATTACTGAATCATCCATTAACGACAAATCTTTGCTGTAATTAGACGCGATCCCGGCCTTGTGATAAATCAGCCTATATTGATACAGGGGAGATACAATGCAATAGTGACAGGTTGTGGGTTCGATCTCCATTTGAAGAAATGAAATATTTAATATTATTATTTCTTCGCGATGCTTTCAGAATTCAGTGGAAAATTAATGACAAATATTTGCTGTAATTAGACGCGATACCGGCCTTGTGATAAATTAGCCTATATTGATACAGGGGAGATACAATGCAATATTGTGACAGGTTGTGGGTTCGATCCCCATTCGAGGAAATTAAATATTAAATATTTTTATTTATTCGCTTTGGTGTTGACGCAACAGAAAGCGGCGTTGAGTACCGCCACCAGTAGGCAATGCTTTCAGAATTTAGTGGAAAATTAACGACAAATATTTGCTATAATTAGACGCGATATTGGTTTTGTAATAAATCGTCCGATATTGATACAGTGGAGATTCAATGCAATATTCTATTGTGTAATACTTCTAACCTAATAAATATGAGGCCAGTTATGGCGCAGTGGTACAAGTGTGTGAATGTAAACGCGACTGGTTGTAGGTTCAATTTCCACTCGAGAAAATGAAATATTAAATTTAAAGTGTTAAAGTGTATGAGATACAGCGTGAAGCTGATAAATATATTGTTAGACTTTTATTATACTATATTATTTATCATCATTTCGTTAGCTTAGCCATGGATGACTAATAAAGTTTTATTTTCGATCGTATATATTGTTTATTGTAGTTGTGAAGGTTACTAATTTGATTTCCGCTCGCAAATATTTTTAATATCGGCATAACCATTATATTTCTGTAGAGCTTAGTCACGATGTAAATATTTTATTACCTTCTTGCAATTTACATAGAGCATTCTGCGGAGTAGGCGGAGGAAACTTAGTGTTTTGACACTCTGTTTATCATTTTCCTCCCAATTTTTAAGACATTGTGTGTACCACCGAGAGAACAAAAATAATTCATTCCCCCAAGTGGGAATCGAACAACCGTCGCGTTTACTTACAGTCAGACAGCGTGACGCTGCTACAAGCATTGTCTCGAATTGGGCCAAAAGGTTCTCACTTTTAGAGTAATTTAACACACCTTTCCTTTATATTCAAAAACATTTAATTTAAATTTACAATTATTTCGTTTCCCTTCCCAATTAATATGAAAATTATTTAAATAATGCAAAATGCTAGTTAAAAGTTGATAATTGTAGATACACCTCATTATCAAGCCAAACTAACGTATCCCAAAACTGTTAATTTCCATGCAAATATATTGTAACCTTATATAATTTGGGAATTGAACCAAAACTTAATTAAAATGTTTTATGTATCAATTAAATCGTTGACAAGTGTATAAACTACATTTACGACTCCTTTATGAGCTCGATACGAATAAAATACCAATTTTCGACCCAATGTTATTTTAGTTGGATTAAATGCTGCACATAAAAGTAGATAAATTGTATTTATTTGAATCTTATTTTAACTTAGATTATATTAATGTTTTTGTTTAATTATAATTACAATATATACATAGACCGTCGTGGTTTAGGGGCACGAGCAGATGACTGTAAGCGCGACGGTGGTGGATTCGATTCCCACTCGGGTAATGATATATTTAATAGTTTCATTACTGCGCTTTGGAAACGTAGCATTAATTTATGCCACTTAACATGCATTACCTCGAAAAATCGATAAATCGAAAATCGATAAATCGAAAATCGATAAATCGATAAATCGATAAATCGATAAATCGAAAATCGATAAATCGAATCGAAATCGAAAAATGTCTTAATAGTCGGAGTGTCTTACCTGTTGTTAAGACTGCTACTATTGTTAAATGGGTGCCTGAATTCCTCTGCCCTACTATATGCGGGATACAGCGTGAAGCTGATTTTTTTTTTCAAAGATTACTTTAAAGAAACTTATATAAAATAGATAATTGAAAGAGCGAGGGAAGTAGGATATATATTATAAGATTTTCTGAAGATCCTCGACGAAAAGGATTAAGTTTCAAGTCCAATATCTAAGTTGTTTGCGTCGGTTAGTTTAAGATGGTATTATAGGAGAAGACCACGTTGGCTTTAGTTATAATCAGTTTAGTTTTACCACCTACAAAATGGTGCTTTGTATTCTGAATTGAATTGAAAGCTTTAATGAAAATTTCTGTAATGTTAATGTAATAAATATACTGATAGCCTCCGTGGCGCAGTGGTACCTACAAGTATATGTCTATAAACGCGGTTGTCGATTCGATTTCCAATCGAAAATAGATAAATAATTATTTATGAATATTCTCATTTCTTCGCTCTTGTAACAAGGTAAAGAACAGCGTTTGTTCCGCCAATCAATACGTAATGCCTCGACAATGCGGCGACATTTTCAGCTAGGTTCCCTAGGTTCACTAGATTCTAGGTATGCTTCACTAGGTTTCCTAGGCGTTTGCAGTCACACGTTTGTACTTCAACTCCAAGACTAGCTTCTTTCGGAGATTTGTCGACTAACAAAAGTACCTACTTCGATACTATAGACGAAATAAAATATAAATATTGTATTAAGCTTACCATTTCACGCAAACTCAGATGTTTGAAAACGTCCTTGAAAAAGGAAAAGCGAATAATTTATTTATTTTCTGTCGCGTCAAATATCAGCATTCTTAAATTAAACGGCGAGAGCGAGGCTGCTTCGAACGAGCTCTTTGAAATTAAATATAACGATTTAAAATTCACCTTCTTGAAAATTGCTTACAGTTACAATAGAAGCCAGTCGTGGCGTAGGGGCACAGTGTGACTGCAACACCGACTGGTTGTGGGTTCGATCCCCACGCGAGGAGATAAAATATTTATTTAAATTTATATTTCCATTTCTTCGCTCTGGTGTCGAGGCAAAGCGCGGCGTTGAGTTCTGACACTCACCACAGACAGAAAGACGAAGTGTACGAAGAAGTGGGGTACGGAGTGTCGTAACATTAAGTTCCCTCTGCCTATCCTGCTGTGTGTGGGATACAGCGTGAAGCTGATAAAAAAGACATTAGAAGTGAATAAAAATACAATTTGATTACTACTAGTAGGGAACCTCGTGTTAAGACTCCGTTGCCCAGTGGCGGAACTCAACGCCGCGATTTGCCTGGACACCAGACCGCTGAAATGAAAGAATAAATTTTAAAAAAATTAAATTTGATGTTTTACTTCAGTTATTTTCAGCTGCAATACAATCACGAATAAGAGAATTGAAGTCGTTTGCCTTAAGTCTCTGGAATAACTATTATTCTGTCATTTAAATAATACAATGAAGATAGATTATTTATATTTTATAATGTTTAAATTTCGTTCGACGTAGAGTAAATTAATTAGTAAAAAAAAATTACAAGCTCGCAAGCTAAAGCTAAAACTTTCAACTTCACTTCCGGAGTTCTCCAAATCGAGTGTATTGAGGAAACAATAGGATTCTAAATTAAGTTTGTTATGATATTAGGTATGAGTGATACTCATCCCTCATTGTCATTGTGGTTCAAGAAGTTCAGGGAACTTTTCATCCCGATAACCTTTAAGAAATCTTAGCAACTTTGGATAAGTGTTCGGAATAGCGGACGCGGCCTGAATAATATTATAACTTTATCTAAACTGTAAAACCCAAAAATAGGCAATTTTTCAGAGCAGAAGCAAATTTGATTGGTAAAAAAATTAAATATTTGAATATTTTAACATTTTTTTTTATAATATAACAGACTTTGCGAGATAGAAAGTATATTAGTGGGGTGTCGATTTTTACTATTTCAGATAGATACTTATAAGCCAATGAAGAAACAATGTGTTTTCCATTTTTAGGATTCCGTATTTCAAAAGGTTCATACGGAATCCTTTTAGGATCGCTTTATCATTTGTTTGTCCTTGTTTCAAGACCATTTTTCTCGATGTTACGTGGAAATATCAAGCTGATATCAAATATTTATGTTTACCACAGACTACCCCTCGAAGCACAAACTCTTGCTTCTCAGTCAACGCAATCAAAACATACGAGCATTTATGCATTGTTATTCCATACCATTATATATAAAAACGGCAAAGAAAATCACGTTTCTTAATGGCCCGCCCCTCCTTAAATATTTATTTTGTTCTGCTTTTAATTTTATATTTTTATTTAGTGATATAGCAACAGAATTACATCATATATGAAAATTTCAACTGTCTATCTATGTTCATGAGATACGAACAGTCAGACAGATAGTCCGAAAGGGGGAATCTCCCCTACAAATGACGTACACATTTTATACATAAATCATTAAATAAATAAATAAGTATAAATAATAAGAGAAATATTTCTACATAAAAATCTGTTTTTACATACAAATAATTCATTAGTTTCATTCGACATCAGCAAGTACAAATACAATACGCAAACAATTCATACAATAACACACTCGTTTGTATTGAGGTAAAAATAGAGTATAATCAGCTATTTCTTCTTCGTGAATATATTTACTTTCTATAAGGAAAACTATGTAACTTTGTAATATCTATTTATACGAAGTTATAACATTTTTTTTCGCCATTGTACAAAATTGGGAAATATTTTAGCATATTGTACAATATCTCTATATCAAATTTAGAATCGAAGGCAGGTTTGTTGATTATATGTTTTAAATTAATCATAAAATATGTTATAATCGATAAATAATTTTTCGGTTGTGGGTTCGATTTAGTAATATTTTCATCTCTTTATTCGGACACGAAGGCAACTCGCGGTCACTTAACACGCAAAAGATGCCTCGAAAGATTCGATGGAGAGCGGGGAACGGAGCCTCTAACACTAGGTTGCCTCTACCTACCCCACCATATATGCGGGATAAAGCGTGAAACTAATTCTTTTTTAAAAATTAGAAATAATATTCTCTCAGTTCGTATCGCAACTGCAAATAACTACAAAACAAATACATACATCACTATTTTAATCCTATTCGCACTGACCCTATTACTTGCAAATCAATTGCAGCCTGAGCTTGTCAGGAACTGGCGCGGAAAAAGTCTAACGTTCAGATTTATGGGCACTTTTTTATTGAAATAAATGTATTCGCACTGACCCACTATCGAGAGGAGGAGAAATATTTCAGTGGAAATTCTATTCAACGAGTTCACTCCAAGTGATGTGTTTGTCACGTGGGTTTAATTTTGTGGTCATATTAAACGTATATGTAGAACGTAATTAAGAAATAATAATAATTATTTGTTACTGAAAATTTCAAGTTCAATCAAAAAGTAGTTTCAAATATTAATGCATTTGTCGGGTACAGCAGATTTTTTTTCAGCTTCACGTTGTATCTCGCTAAAAGTGGTGTAGACTGAGACCACCTGGTGGTGATAAGACATTCTATTTCCGACTTTTCGCCTAATTCATTCCACAGAGTGGAATCCTCGACCGATGCATTTACAACCAGCAGACAGATTTTAATTTAAAGTCAAAATAATTTGAATAGATGCGATTTGAAGTGGAGTTTGGGATAAGATTGTTTTTTTCTATCTCACGGGCACAGTGCCAGGTAGACCTAGTTAGTGAAGCTGGTGCACTCTACGCGTTATCTAAAGATTATTCTTACTATAGTCTATCACTGTAGTATGCTATTCGTGGTATACAAACAAAATATTCCATTGTAACGCTTGCTTCACCGAATACTTTTTATGTATGTTCTTGTCAATATACCAAAATGTAACTTTGCACAAAAATAATAGCTAAAGTTTTACATAGGACAATCACAACCACTCGTTGACAACCACTACCACCACCATCACCACTCGTTCAAGAAGCATCATTTTAAGATCTACCCATCACTAAAAATCGTAAAATAAATAAATTTTTAACAAAAAGAAAAACCGACTTCTAACAACGAACTAAAAAGTGAAAAATAATAATTATATAAAGATTTTATAATTTTGAAGTCGGTGGCAAGTAAAACAAACAGGCTTAGTAATTAGATATTGTAGTAAGGTTATTGTAGCATTAGCTTGACACCGACTTCAAAATTATAAAATCTTTATATAATTATTATTTTTCACTTTTTAGTTCCTTGTTAGAAGTCGGTTTTTCTTTTTGTTAAAAATTAATTTATTTTACGGTATACGGTGGTTGTGGGTTCGAATTATTTTTGAAAAAAAAGGAGTGTAAAAGTATTATTATCATATATTGTTTGTGGGTGCAATGTTATCCGCAACGTATTTTAAATCACACAGATTAGATAAATCGTTTCGGGAACAATAGTAGCCCGCTAGAGCCACGTTTTACCACGTTTTATCATAACGACCCCCTTCGGACAAGGGGTGAGGTTTGGTTTTGTTTTTTAATTGTTAACATTGCGACCATTTACAATTAATTTTAGCTAATTACAAATGTAATGACTTTGCCTTTTTTAATGTATACATTATTAAATTAAATTTAGGTTTTCTCTAAGTGATTATCTAAGCCGCTTTAATTATTTTATATGAATTACTTTTTGCCTTGCGTTTAAAAACAAAAATATTATATCAAAATTACACATATATTTTATTTAAGATTTTTTTTCTTGCTGTGTCGTGCACATAACAGGGTAACTTTAGCAGAGGGAACCTGGAAACCTAGTCACTTTCGTTCCCCACTTCCCGTTAAATTCTAGAGGCGTTGTGTGTTGAATGGCGCAACTCAACGCGGTTATTTGTGTCGCTCACAGTCACACGCCTCTGCCTCTGCGACGGCGTCAAAAATATACCTAACGAAAACGCCAAATTGTATTTCCACAAGCGAAATATGAAAAATATAAACGAATCCTCAACCATCACTCCTTAAACACATTCCAACAACATATATTCAAATACATCAACATTTACTACCTACATAAAATAGAACGTATATTTCCAAATCGCCGCTACCTAAAATACGAAGAGTATTACCCTGAGAGCCTCCAGGAGCCGCCCGCCCTCGTCCACAATGCTGGTGACCGCCGCGTTCCGGACGCTGTGACGTTTATCGGATTTTCTCTTATGACAGCATTTCCTGAGTCAAAGTCGTGCGCTTACATATATGTGTGGGTAGAGTCGTACGTTTACTTTTGGAATATCGTAATTTGTTTTATTGTTCATTTTAATATAAGCTGTTGAAGTACTTAATATGTGATTGTTTTGAGCTTCAAGACTTATCCCCATGTAGCTCGGGAGGAGAGCTAGTTTAGTGGTAAGACACTCCGCTCCAAACTTTCATCCGAATTCTGGAGTCGATTCTGCGTCACAAGGATTTCAATAGTGTATAATATAATTTAAGTAAACGTCATAGCTTCATGTAGAAAAAGTGTTATAATACAACTTTATATTTAAGATAAGCGACACATCGAATAATAAAGTAATTTTGTATGGTGAAAACCCGAAAGGGAAACCTGAAGATGGACATAACTATTTCATTATTCATGTTATTTTCTTCATATACCTACTTACCCGACGTTGGAGGCTCGAGTTCAGCAACTTCTCAACGGTCCCTTCTCGTTCCCTTTCAAAGTTCATATCATGTATTATTAAATATTTACCTACTTAGTTGTTTTCGACACGCGTATCTTCTTCATCAAAAGAGAACAATAAATAAAAATGGATATTATTTAATTTTCTGACATTTAGAAATTATTATAGGATTTCTTTCTTCAGTTCATTTTCTTTTAATACAATCGACAGTCGTGGGACCCAAGCGTGTGAAAGTAAACGCGACTTCGCATTTTTCGCCTAGTTGTGAAAGCAAAGCGCGGCGTTGAGTTCCGCTAGTCAATGACTAGAAAGAATCGTCGGAAAGTGGGGAACGGAGTGTCTTAACATTAGGATCTATTTGTCTATCCTTCTGTCTGCGAGATACAGCGTGAAGCTGATTTTGAGTATGTACTCGTAAGTAGTATATCCTATCCTATATCTTATAAAACAAAGTCGCTTTTCGTGTCTGTCTGAACTTTCTAACTCTTCTTCTTCTAAACCACCCAACGGATTTTTATGCGGTTTTCACCATTAGGTCGAGTATTTCTCAGGGAAGGTTTATATATAGTTTATTATTTGTACATTCTTATGTAAGTTAACATAAATACGATAAATGTGTCTAAAGTCCTACCCGTTGAGACACTTTCGCGCATGCGCTGCTCTAATGGTAAGTACTACATGAAAATAATGTACTGGAGTATTATTCCTCTTAATAAGATCTACAAAAAAGTCCGCGAGAGCATATTTTTATCTTTTAAGGATAACGTGTAGTGATCATATTTCTGTCTAAAAATAGTAATTTCAATATATTTTTTATTGTGAGGGATATTTTTCCATAAT
>JAEBDU010010733.1:0-18075 GCA_016802625.1 Heliconius numata | reverse complement strand
TTCTGTAAATGCGGGTATATTATCGTGTGCTCTAAGCTCAGCGTTGTCTGCTAAGCGGATGGAGATTTTTTTTGACGATTTTTCATACATTTTTTTAATATTTTGTTTCAAAATTGTTAAGTCAGAGGGTCATTGAAATTTTGCCTTAATAGATTGTGAATTTGATATGTTTCAAAAACTGTACTGTACTGGATAGATGCTCCTTGCAGAGTTATTTTCTTTACTTCTACAGAATAGGCTGAAAGTATTCCAAGGCTATCTTTAAAACACCACTAAGCACCACTTAGTGCTTTAAAAATACCTATCTGGGGCTAGAACGTGTTTAGAATTTTGAATCTAGGAATTAATTTACTTTAGACCTGAACGTGGATATAGTGGGTGCTTCCAATGAAAGGGGCATTAAAACACTTATGGGCGTTAAGGAAGCGCTATAAAAGGTTTATCTTAAGATAACACTAAGATCTAAATATCAGTCATCAGATATGTATATGTACAGTGTATATATATTTAATTTATACATTTACAAGTATAATAGGGGACCAACTGTACAAAAGTAAGAATATACTTTGTAGTAATTATAATAAATTGTATTTGATACTAATGATAAACGACATAGACATACATACATGATATTACATATGTGTGTATACTTACATTATTCTTTACTCTACTCTTCGTTTCAACATGTGGAGTTGGGATCCATTATTATCACACTAAACTTCTTCAAATTCCTTTCAAGTCCGCTATGTCATTTTTATTATACAAGAAGATTAAAATTTATCTCTAGGTGGTATAAATAGATTCATCATTGCAGGTGTCTCAAGCCGACTTGAATTGAAGCACGTCTCAATAGGGAATGATTAATATCTAAGTAAATTGTGGATCAAATAGTGATACGGCAACTTGAATTTAACTTCCATCTTCCTCTGATAACATTTGTGGTTAACTGTAGATATTTCTTAGTTAAGTGGTTTCGGTTATCTGCTATTTGTAATTTAAACTGATAACACAATAGCTCAGTTAGTTAATTAAGTTAGTAGGTTTAATTTAAATGTTTGTATACAACTAATGTTGTAAAGTGATTATTAAATAACGATTTATAAATGAAGAAAAACGTTGTAAATTGAGATTTGGGCGATGCGGATTCCACAAGATAAATTATTAATACAACTTTTAATCGATTTTCTTTTATACTGAAGCTCGGAAAATGAAATTATAATTTTGAAAGAACTATTATTTCACATAGATTAAAAAACGGTTCTATCAGAATTTTCAACAGCTAGGCAGAAACGTGATTTAAAATTTATTACGCTCCGCTGTTAGGATAATACAGTTTTGTACTTCAGTTCGAGCACTTGCGTTGCGTGATCTTTTAAGCGAAATTGAAATTCTACTTGCGGCTGACAGTAATAATTTAGTGGTGGCTTTGGAATTTTCTATTCTTTTGAGGCATCTATGTTTTTGAAGAATTTTATTAAAAACAATTTGAGCTTTTTAAAGTGTGTGTCTGGAAATATCTAAAATAGGTAGCTAATACTTAGTTATGCGAAACGTACTGGGAAATTGAAATAAAATTAATTATTAAGAAGTTAATTTAGTAAAATAAAAAAACAACTCACTCTGTTCTTCATTTTCCGCCTGGTTCTGGAGGCATTGCGCATTGAGTGGTGGAACTTTGCGTTAAATGTCACAGCGGAGAAAATGATAAAAATAAACATTTTATTTCCTCGAGTGACTATTGAACCCACAAACAATCGCTATTACAGTCACATATGTGCCTCTGTGCGACGACTGGGCTCAAAAAGGTTTAAAAAAGTTTATTTTTAGAAAGGATAAGAATTACCAATAAAAAACCAAGTAATGAAATAAAATAAAATATTGGGTATATTTGTATTCGATCTGCGTTCACCGCACAAAAGGTTGTTGAAAAAGCAATGTTTCAGCGCATCGTCATGTTACAATTTTGTTATTTATCCCGAAACTCGTTTAAATCTTCCGGACGATCATGGAACGAACTGAGATTAAATTGTTTAAAATGTATTGCAAATTGTTTGTTTATTAAAGAGTTTTACATCTATAGTATAGGTATAACTAGGGAAATTAAATATACTATTTATTATGTCGCTTCTTTTTAAACCTTTACATAATGTAAACCAATAAATACTGATTAATAAATAGAGAATTTATCATAATTATATCAGCCTTTCAAGGATATCCATGACAATTGATCCTGCGTTTCCCGTATACAGCAACTATCGCGCGACCTGATCTTCGATCCATCTTGTATTTTGGTACTCGCCTGACACAAAAATATATAATCTAATATTATTTTTATGTAAATATATAAAAAGGTTGTATAAAAAAAGAACTTAAACCACACAGCGTTTTAATCCTCATAAGAATATCTAATAAAAACTCCTGGCTATAGCTATTTGAGATATTACACCGATAGTGTCGAAGTCTCAGCTTTACTTGTGCAATTACTTTATGCAAATACGCTTATAATAGTTCACACTAGCACCAACTATTACGAGTTCGAGGAAAAGGTTTCCTTTGAAACTGGCTACCATTAATGCTAATCACAACTTTATTGCTTTTACGTTAATGCTATTTTTATATGAGCTTTTGCTAATATATTTCGAATGCTGTTGAGTAAAGTTTAATTTGTCGTTGTTTTTATACATAGATTTCAGGAATTGCATGTTATATATGCACTCATTTAGTACGTTATTTTTTTTATTTTATTTTTTTTTCAAATAGAAAGGCCTTAGTTGAGCCCAACATATACATTACAAGATATTTCTTCTGTTGTTCATCATGGTTATGTGTTTCTTCGATCTTTTTAGGCGACTTCACAATAAATGTTTTTTTTTTAAGTATTGCAGAAGCCGCAATTTCTTGATGATTTCTTGCGCTGGTAGTTCTGAGTCCTCTGAGTCCTCCAGTCTGAGGTATTAACTATGGTGAACCAATGGTAAATTATTTGATGTTCAAGAAATGAAATATTTGTTTTTCCATTTATTTTCTGGTATTTTCACGTTTTATAAGTCGATAACCACAACAATTTTTAACAAAACTTCTCAAGGTTGAAGTCAAATAATTTAATATTTAGAAGTTATATGTATTTTTTTATTTTGAATGAAATTATACTTTTACAAATATTATATTGTTTATATGGTTTGATCTATCTTGTTATGGTTGTTGACCTGTGAAACGTGAAAGTTACGAAAAAATAAATGGGAAAACACAACCTTTCATTTAATTTTCAAGTAATTTTCCAACGTATGCGTAATTGGTCGATATCGAGCGGGCATCAGTAGAACGGCTAACGAAGGTCGAAAGGAAAATTAAATTTGTGAAAGGTTAGAATCCATTAGGTCCAAGATTTAATCAAGGGATAATGAGAAACGATCCAGTTTCAAGTGATAGCTGAATTTATGACAAATTGTTTAAGATTTATTGAAATTCTCGAGAAATAACGTTTACATTTTTTTTTGTTTCAGGTAGGTATCTTGTTTCTTCATTTTGGAGAATAGAAGAAAGAGTTTAAATCTGGTCTGTATACTGGTAAATAAATATACAATACAATTATTTTAAAGCAGAAGCGTTTGTTTAGTCGCTATTTCTCAGCAACTTGTGTTGATCTTCGATAAAAGGATAGTCCATTAGACTATATTACATCTCGTTATCGTTGCAATGTAACTCATGTCGTTAATGAGTGTACACAACTAAGAGTTAATTCAACTTCACTATGAGAACCAAGCAAGTAAAACCTGTGTTACTTGCGACTGTTAAAATTGCAATATTTAATATATTTGGACTATATGTAATATTATTATTACCATATCTAATATTTAAAAACGTTGCAAGAAAATGATTTATCACTAGTTCCCAATTTATTGCATAAATTATCAGTGAAAACAAACTATAAAATTAACACAACTTTTTACCTAATAAAGCAGTATAAAGCGTCAATAAAACAAGTGGGTACGTGCGTGATATGCGTGGGAGGCTTGGGTTTTATTTAAATGTTCTACCATTTATTCGTCCCGTCTTTATTTTGCAGTAAATAAGATTTACTTTATTTAGTTAAAGTTTTTTTTACACTACAATATATAGAATATATTTATTAAAAACAAAATGTAAATAAAACTAAAGTGGGCCTTATCGTTGTACGAAAAGAAGTTGTCATACTTATGACCAGTTAAATGGTGAATGTAATTTACAAATAAAATATATATAAAATAAAAAAAGAAACATTTACTTAACGAAAATGTCTCTATATATAGTAAAAATAGGTTTGCTCTACTTCTGTATTTACAGAAAGGACATATCAATTATTTTTATGCTTGGAGTGTACTATTTGAACACAAATCACTAGATTTTTATACTTATTATATAATTCCATAAAAACATTAGGTTATTTGGGAAATTATTGGTTCACCCTCAATTTAATTCTTATAAAAGTACGCGTTATTAATCTTGGATTGTGAAATTCTATCTTGATTTATGTTTCGATTCGATGGTGATTTCTTCATTTCATTGCCGTGATTTTTAGATACGCTACAAAAATGTGATTTTGAATAATATTACACTTGTTGAGTATATAAAATATATTTATTTTACATTCTTTTGAATATAGTGTTTAATTACTTGATGTTTAAATAGTTAAGCTTGTTATTTCAAAATATGTGCAAAGGAGAACTTAAGCGTACTTTCTTATTTATTCTGATAAGTAATTTTACTTGTTATTTTTTAACTTTTATAATAAAAATAAAATGGTCATAACCACTCATATACATACTCGTACATTTACATTCAAATTTTTAAAAACGATAGTTTCATAGATATTACAGTCGGTTTCGTATGGCAGTATAGAAATGTAAATCCTTAGGTTTACGAGGGTCAATGCGACTCGGCAGGGTTTTATTCTTTTAAAAATCGCCAAATTATTCAGACCACCATCTATTTTCATGGTATTGCGAATTTCAGTCAGCATTTTATTGTGTTCGACCGCAGCGATGTTTGAATCGCGTGCACTTGTCTCGATTTTAATTAAAAAATCGAATCGATTCCCCGTTTTTCTTATTTACCAATAAAGCATTATTTGAATGCCGAAAAATCGATTGCTCTCACATCTCATTTTAATATGATAGTCGAGTGATTTCGTTGTTATATACGTGGTATGAATTAATTGTGTTGAATTATTCTGTATAATTAAGTCCCGGTGTTTCTTTATAAGTGTGTTTGAGGTTGAGAATAGTTATTTATTGTCTTGGTATTTATGTTTTATGATTTTGGTCGTTGAGAAAAATATATTATAGTATTTATAAAAATATTAAATAGTATTTATAAATATGATTACTAAACTCCGATATTGCGGCTGTAGGTGTAAAATTAAAATGAATAAAATATTTTATTTCATTTGATGAGTGCTAAAAATTTACGGTATAAGGTCACAGACAGGCATTATATCATTTCTACTTCATGCTAAAATGACTTTGAACCCTATGTTTATTTACTCTAATTATAACATGCATCACCAAGAAGGCGGCCTCTAAAACTAAAAGATAAAGCATAATTCCATTAGCGGTAATGACGAAAATGCCTACAAAAACCAGATCTCACATCAAATAGTATAGCATATCTGTCACTGTCGTAAGCTGTTAGGAGAGTTGCGGGAATTTTATATCATTGTTTATTATAAAACTTTATATTCAAGTCGTAATGACTTGTAATTTTGGATAACATAAAAACGCGTGTGAAACATGTGGTTCATCTGCACCTATATTGTATAGATTTTAAAACTAAAATAAAAATAATTGTCTCATGGACTAGTTGTATTATGTATTTGTTCAAGTCTTTAAATTGATGAGGAAGTCGGTAATGTAAGTATTTTTATATATATGTAGGAATGGTGAAAGAAGAACAATCACAATTAATAATATTTTCCTTATTTTAATTTATCTCAAAGGATGTCTCTCTATACTCGTGACAGCTTCGAATTTTTTTATTCTCCTTTTTCTTAATTCTAATTCTGACATATACATCATTTTATCTTTTTAATTTAATAAAACCTCTCAAAAAACGAATAAAATCTCTAAACTATTCCACATATATGCTATATTTTATCTAGCTGATATATTTTGCATATATAAACATACACAAATATGATAACTCTAAACTTAAAGCTATAACGTTTTAGATTATGCAATATAATTTTTGTGCGTACACTAAGTAATAAATGAATGAAGTATGCACAAAGTAGTCCTTTTTTGATTCATTTTATATTACAATACATTAATTATGTTAGACATATAAGAAAATAGTAAAAAAAAACAGTTCAAAAGTTGTATTAAAAAACAGTTGAAATTATATTATAAAGCAACGCTGTATTATTGCTAGTCCAATTATTAAATTATAAAAATACACTTGAAGGCCATTCCCTCCCAGAAAAAAACAAATTGTGAGAAATAGGTGTCAGAATAATTAGTTTCTGTGGTCATGACGGCTACCGTGGAAAATGTATAACTATGCATAGGGACGGTGATGTAGGAGAGTGAAGCAGTATCGATTAACCCTATTTTTTACATATATTTGTGTATGAAATAAAAAAAAATGGTATTTAGATATTAACTTACCTTTATTATATAAACAAGGATAAAAAACGTCAATTATGTATGTATCTTTATTGATTGTTATTGTCTTGTGTAATAATATTATGTTAATCAGTTATTCTAACAAGATGTGGACCTTGTTGATCTGTTTATTATAATTATATGTAAGTAGAGTATAAATAAATTCATTATAAACTTTTACTAATTCTGCTTATTTATTTATTTTATTTAAAGATAAGAACTCACAGTTCTGAGTATTTCTTTGATAATTTATACAAATGTAATTATGTTTTGAGATAGTCAGTCAATTTCAAATGTCTATTTTCGCTATATCAAAATTTCCTTTATAATTTATTTATTTGATTATTGAAACAGACCGCCGACTTTAACACTTGTTGAAGTTGATACTTATAATAGGTATTACTTGTTTTAAATAGCGTTATTATACATACGTAAGTTAGAAAGACAGACTTCTTCAAAATTTTCAATTGAAGTATATTTCATTTAAAACAAACAAATATAGCGTAAATGGTATTAAATCCAGCTAGTGTTTAATCTAGTCAATTGTATATATCACTGATTTGCCTATAGTGTACACATATGTATGTAATAAATGAGATTTTAACCCACCGACACGTTGAAACGAAACCCACCATACAAAAAAAACCATATAAACAAAGATACATTTAAGGAAACCTAAAACACCATAGCTTCGTGTTATAACTATTAAACTTAGTAAACATGCTTACTAAAATTCTATTAATGCGAGATTTTAGATAACTATCCGTATTTTAGGTGAACTAACGCTAACTAGTTCCATGCAACAATTTTGTAAACAATCCAGAATGTTCAATATATTTTGCTCAACTGTCAACGTCTCGCTTAAAGCGCTCCGTATCCAAGTTAACATATTCTGACAATGATGTTTATTACGTAGATCCGGTACTATGCAGCTGAAGTTATTGCACTAACCACATGAATAAGTATGCTTTATAAGTCTTGTGTCTTAATGTTGGTAGTATTCATGTCTTATACGTATATCTTGGTGCGTTCTGCAGATACGCCTTTGTGATGTGATTAGCTAGTAGATGAGTTTTGAAGAAACTGGTTTTGAAACACTTTGTTTTTCGTTTTCCGTTTGAAATGGTTGTGTGTTGATAGGCGAAACTTAACGCTGCGCCTTGTCTTCTGCAGAGTATAAATCGAACTCATAACAGTTTAATCGGGTCTTAGGATGATAATAATTTTAAAATGTGATAAAAAATTGGGTAAGATACAAGTACTTATATATAATAGAAAAAAATGTCTAGAAAATATTAAATAAAGTTTCTATAAAGTATGATTCACCGTATGAAATATAAAGAAGGACTAAACATAATTGCAGATTCAGCTACTATGTTATTATATTTGTGTCATTATCTCACATTATTGTAATGTAAATCTAATGGTATTAAAATTATAAGATAGTGTGAAATCTGTAATGTGGGTGTAAATTGGTGTTCAAGAATTTCAATTTTTATACTAATAATATTTCTGATAGAAACACAAAGTCGAAACTTTTATATTAGGTACCTACCTACCTTAGTTTTTGTCGAGTTACAAAATAATTTACTCATCATTTTTAAAATTTGCTTTATTTCCTTAACGAGGCCACCTAAATGTGTAGGTATAATATATACTATCGGCCCCCACGCGGCTCCGCTTGAAAATTAATTAATAATTTTAGTAAATCGTGATTGAAATCTTTAGCTGTTCCGGAGATTTTCCCAGACAAACAGAAAGGCAGACAGAGAGACAAAAATTGTTTGCTCGTGATTTACTATCTTGTAAATAACTGCATATATTTTAAAATCACAGACAGACAATTTCAATTATTTATGTGGATCTATAAAATTAAGTGACTAGGTACATGATAAATAATAGTGGTCTAATCACTAGATCACTATACTTATCGAAGCTCTAAGAGAAATCCAAATTCTTGCAGAAACGAAAAAAAAAACGGAATTTTCCATTTTACGTTATAAATTCTAGGCAAAGTTATATATAGGCATATCTAAATAACATAAGGGATTCAACCCAAAAACAATTTGCATATTAACCTCATCCCACCTCCGCCACGACTGTGCCAGCCAATCCTTACATTATAAAACCACCGAGCCGATGACTCATTAGCTTTAATAAATTTAATAACATCGCAGTTTTTGCACTCATACGGCCGGTGTAATTCCAGCTTTGCGTTACCCATCATTAGTGCACCAACATCGTTTTTCTGCCATAACACTCTGTTCATTAAATTACAGTTTATTACTATACTGCCTGGGTTTTGTACATTTAAAATATTAAACCATTAAGTTAACGATAGCTGCGACTACACTGCCTAATCGAATTTTTAAATTGTTGTAGAGAAATTCCTAGATTTGATTTTATAATGGTTAACATTTTGAAAACTACTTAGTTTTACATAATAGGGTAGGCGCAGCTATCGTTAACTTAATGGTTTAATATTTTAAATGTACAAAACCCAGGCAGTATAGTAATAAACTGTAATTTAATGAACAGAGTGTTATGGCAGAAAAACGATGTTGGTGCACTAATGATGGGTAACGCAAAGCTGGAATTACACCGGCCGTATGAGTGCAAAAACTGCGATGTTATTAAATTTATTAAAGCTAATGAGTCATCGGCTCGGTGGTTTTATAATGTAAGGATTGGCTGGCACAGTCGTGGCGGAGGTGGGATGAGGTTAATATGCAAATTGTTTTTGGGTTGAATCCCTTATGTTATTTAGATATGCCTATATATAACTTTGCCTAGAATTTATAACGTAAAATGGAAAATTCCGTTTTTTTTTTCGTTTCTGCAAGAATTTGGATTTCTCTTAGAGCTTCGATAAGTATAGTGATCTAGTGATTAGACCACTATTATTTATCATGTACCTAGTCACTTAATTTTATAGATCCACATAAATAATTGAAATTGTCTGTCTGTGATTTTAAAATATATGCAGTTATTTACAAGATAGTAAATCACGAGCAAACAATTTTTGTCTCTCTGTCTGCCTTTCTGTTTGTCTGGGAAAATCTCCGGAACAGCTAAAGATTTCAATCACGATTTACTAAAATTATTAATTAATTTTCAAGCGGAGCCGCGTGGGGGCCGATAGTATATATTATACCTACACATTTAGGTGGCCTCGTTAAGGAAATAAAGCAAATTTTAAAAATGATGAGTAAATTATTTTGTAACTCGACAAAAACTAAGGTAGGTAGGTACCTAATATAAAAGTTTCGACTTTGTGTTTCTATCAGAAATATTATTAGTATAAAAATTGAAATTCTTGAACACCAATTTACACCCACATTACAGATTTCACACTATCTTATAATTTTAATACCATTAGATTTACATTACAATAATGTGAGATAATGACACAAATATAATAACATAGTAGCTGAATCTGCAATTATGTTTAGTCCTTCTTTATATTTCATACGGTGAATCATACTTTATAGAAACTTTATTTAATATTTTCTAGACATTTTTTTCTATTATATATAAGTACTTGTATCTTACCCAATTTTTTATCACATTTTAAAATTATTATCATCCTAAGACCCGATTAAACTGTTATGAGTTCGATTTATACTCTGCAGAAGACAAGGCGCAGCGTTAAGTTTCGCCTATCAACACACAACCATTTCAAACGGAAAACGAAAAACAAAGTGTTTCAAAACCAGTTTCTTCAAAACTCATCTACTAGCTAATCACATCACAAAGGCGTATCTGCAGAACGCACCAAGATATACGTATAAGACATGAATACTACCAACATTAAGACACAAGACTTATAAAGCATACTTATTCATGTGGTTAGTGCAATAACTTCAGCTGCATAGTACCGGATCTACGTAATAAACATCATTGTCAGAATATGTTAACTTGGATACGGAGCGCTTTAAGCGAGACGTTGACAGTTGAGCAAAATATATTGAACATTCTGGATTGTTTACAAAATTGTTGCATGGAACTAGTTAGCGTTAGTTCACCTAAAATACGGATAGTTATCTAAAATCTCGCATTAATAGAATTTTAGTAAGCATGTTTACTAAGTTTAATAGTTATAACACGAAGCTATGGTGTTTTAGGTTTCCTTAAATGTATCTTTGTTTATATGGTTTTTTTTGTATGGTGGGTTTCGTTTCAACGTGTCGGTGGGTTAAAATCTCATTTATTACATACATATGTGTACACTATAGGCAAATCAGTGATATATACAATTGACTAGATTAAACACTAGCTGGATTTAATACCATTTACGCTATATTTGTTTGTTTTAAATGAAATATACTTCAATTGAAAATTTTGAAGAAGTCTGTCTTTCTAACTTACGTATGTATAATAACGCTATTTAAAACAAGTAATACCTATTATAAGTATCAACTTCAACAAGTGTTAAAGTCGGCGGTCTGTTTCAATAATCAAATAAATAAATTATAAAGGAAATTTTGATATAGCGAAAATAGACATTTGAAATTGACTGACTATCTCAAAACATAATTACATTTGTATAAATTATCAAAGAAATACTCAGAACTGTGAGTTCTTATCTTTAAATAAAATAAATAAATAAGCAGAATTAGTAAAAGTTTATAATGAATTTATTTATACTCTACTTACATATAATTATAATAAACAGATCAACAAGGTCCACATCTTGTTAGAATAACTGATTAACATAATATTATTACACAAGACAATAACAATCAATAAAGATACATACATAATTGACGTTTTTTATCCTTGTTTATATAATAAAGGTAAGTTAATATCTAAATACCATTTTTTTTTATTTCATACACAAATATATGTAAAAAATAGGGTTAATCGATACTGCTTCACTCTCCTACATCACCGTCCCTATGCATAGTTATACATTTTCCACGGTAGCCGTCATGACCACAGAAACTAATTATTCTGACACCTATTTCTCACAATTTGTTTTTTTCTGGGAGGGAATGGCCTTCAAGTGTATTTTTATAATTTAATAATTGGACTAGCAATAATACAGCGTTGCTTTATAATATAATTTCAACTGTTTTTTAATACAACTTTTGAACTGTTTTTTTTTACTATTTTCTTATATGTCTAACATAATTAATGTATTGTAATATAAAATGAATCAAAAAAGGACTACTTTGTGCATACTTCATTCATTTATTACTTAGTGTACGCACAAAAATTATATTGCATAATCTAAAACGTTATAGCTTTAAGTTTAGAGTTATCATATTTGTGTATGTTTATATATGCAAAATATATCAGCTAGATAAAATATAGCATATATGTGGAATAGTTTAGAGATTTTATTCGTTTTTTGAGAGGTTTTATTAAATTAAAAAGATAAAATGATGTATATGTCAGAATTAGAATTAAGAAAAAGGAGAATAAAAAAATTCGAAGCTGTCACGAGTATAGAGAGACATCCTTTGAGATAAATTAAAATAAGGAAAATATTATTAATTGTGATTGTTCTTCTTTCACCATTCCTACATATATATAAAAATACTTACATTACCGACTTCCTCATCAATTTAAAGACTTGAACAAATACATAATACAACTAGTCCATGAGACAATTATTTTTATTTTAGTTTTAAAATCTATACAATATAGGTGCAGATGAACCACATGTTTCACACGCGTTTTTATGTTATCCAAAATTACAAGTCATTACGACTTGAATATAAAGTTTTATAATAAACAATGATATAAAATTCCCGCAACTCTCCTAACAGCTTACGACAGTGACAGATATGCTATACTATTTGATGTGAGATCTGGTTTTTGTAGGCATTTTCGTCATTACCGCTAATGGAATTATGCTTTATCTTTTAGTTTTAGAGGCCGCCTTCTTGGTGATGCATGTTATAATTAGAGTAAATAAACATAGGGTTCAAAGTCATTTTAGCATGAAGTAGAAATGATATAATGCCTGTCTGTGACCTTATACCGTAAATTTTTAGCACTCATCAAATGAAATAAAATATTTTATTCATTTTAATTTTACACCTACAGCCGCAATATCGGAGTTTAGTAATCATATTTATAAATACTATTTAATATTTTTATAAATACTATAATATATTTTTCTCAACGACCAAAATCATAAAACATAAATACCAAGACAATAAATAACTATTCTCAACCTCAAACACACTTATAAAGAAACACCGGGACTTAATTATACAGAATAATTCAACACAATTAATTCATACCACGTATATAACAACGAAATCACTCGACTATCATATTAAAATGAGATGTGAGAGCAATCGATTTTTCGGCATTCAAATAATGCTTTATTGGTAAATAAGAAAAACGGGGAATCGATTCGATTTTTTAATTAAAATCGAGACAAGTGCACGCGATTCAAACATCGCTGCGGTCGAACACAATAAAATGCTGACTGAAATTCGCAATACCATGAAAATAGATGGTGGTCTGAATAATTTGGCGATTTTTAAAAGAATAAAACCCTGCCGAGTCGCATTGACCCTCGTAAACCTAAGGATTTACATTTCTATACTGCCATACGAAACCGACTGTAATATCTATGAAACTATCGTTTTTAAAAATTTGAATGTAAATGTACGAGTATGTATATGAGTGGTTATGACCATTTTATTTTTATTATAAAAGTTAAAAAATAACAAGTAAAATTACTTATCAGAATAAATAAGAAAGTACGCTTAAGTTCTCCTTTGCACATATTTTGAAATAACAAGCTTAACTATTTAAACATCAAGTAATTAAACACTATATTCAAAAGAATGTAAAATAAATATATTTTATATACTCAACAAGTGTAATATTATTCAAAATCACATTTTTGTAGCGTATCTAAAAATCACGGCAATGAAATGAAGAAATCACCATCGAATCGAAACATAAATCAAGATAGAATTTCACAATCCAAGATTAATAACGCGTACTTTTATAAGAATTAAATTGAGGGTGAACCAATAATTTCCCAAATAACCTAATGTTTTTATGGAATTATATAATAAGTATAAAAATCTAGTGATTTGTGTTCAAATAGTACACTCCAAGCATAAAAATAATTGATATGTCCTTTCTGTAAATACAGAAGTAGAGCAAACCTATTTTTACTATATATAGAGACATTTTCGTTAAGTAAATGTTTCTTTTTTTATTTTATATATATTTTATTTGTAAATTACATTCACCATTTAACTGGTCATAAGTATGACAACTTCTTTTCGTACAACGATAAGGCCCACTTTAGTTTTATTTACATTTTGTTTTTAATAAATATATTCTATATATTGTAGTGTAAAAAAAACTTTAACTAAATAAAGTAAATCTTATTTACTGCAAAATAAAGACGGGACGAATAAATGGTAGAACATTTAAATAAAACCCAAGCCTCCCACGCATATCACGCACGTACCCACTTGTTTTATTGACGCTTTATACTGCTTTATTAGGTAAAAAGTTGTGTTAATTTTATAGTTTGTTTTCACTGATAATTTATGCAATAAATTGGGAACTAGTGATAAATCATTTTCTTGCAACGTTTTTAAATATTAGATATGGTAATAATAATATTACATATAGTCCAAATATATTAAATATTGCAATTTTAACAGTCGCAAGTAACACAGGTTTTACTTGCTTGGTTCTCATAGTGAAGTTGAATTAACTCTTAGTTGTGTACACTCATTAACGACATGAGTTACATTGCAACGATAACGAGATGTAATATAGTCTAATGGACTATCCTTTTATCGAAGATCAACACAAGTTGCTGAGAAATAGCGACTAAACAAACGCTTCTGCTTTAAAATAATTGTATTGTATATTTATTTACCAGTATACAGACCAGATTTAAACTCTTTCTTCTATTCTCCAAAATGAAGAAACAAGATACCTACCTGAAACAAAAAAAAATGTAAACGTTATTTCTCGAGAATTTCAATAAATCTTAAACAATTTGTCATAAATTCAGCTATCACTTGAAACTGGATCGTTTCTCATTATCCCTTGATTAAATCTTGGACCTAATGGATTCTAACCTTTCACAAATTTAATTTTCCTTTCGACCTTCGTTAGCCGTTCTACTGATGCCCGCTCGATATCGACCAATTACGCATACGTTGGAAAATTACTTGAAAATTAAATGAAAGGTTGTGTTTTCCCATTTATTTTTTCGTAACTTTCACGTTTCACAGGTCAACAACCATAACAAGATAGATCAAACCATATAAACAATATAATATTTGTAAAAGTATAATTTCATTCAAAATAAAAAAATACATATAACTTCTAAATATTAAATTATTTGACTTCAACCTTGAGAAGTTTTGTTAAAAATTGTTGTGGTTATCGACTTATAAAACGTGAAAATACCAGAAAATAAATGGAAAAACAAATATTTCATTTCTTGAACATCAAATAATTTACCATTGGTTCACCATAGTTAATACCTCAGACTGGAGGACTCAGAGGACTCAGAACTACCAGCGCAAGAAATCATCAAGAAATTGCGGCTTCTGCAATACTTAAAAAAAAAACATTTATTGTGAAGTCGCCTAAAAAGATCGAAGAAACACATAACCATGATGAACAACAGAAGAAATATCTTGTAATGTATATGTTGGGCTCAACTAAGGCCTTTCTATTTGAAAAAAAAATAAAATAAAAAAAATAACGTACTAAATGAGTGCATATATAACATGCAATTCCTGAAATCTATGTATAAAAACAACGACAAATTAAACTTTACTCAACAGCATTCGAAATATATTAGCAAAAGCTCATATAAAAATAGCATTAACGTAAAAGCAATAAAGTTGTGATTAGCATTAATGGTAGCCAGTTTCAAAGGAAACCTTTTCCTCGAACTCGTAATAGTTGGTGCTAGTGTGAACTATTATAAGCGTATTTGCATAAAGTAATTGCACAAGTAAAGCTGAGACTTCGACACTATCGGTGTAATATCTCAAATAGCTATAGCCAGGAGTTTTTATTAGATATTCTTATGAGGATTAAAACGCTGTGTGGTTTAAGTTCTTTTTTTATACAACCTTTTTATATATTTACATAAAAATAATATTAGATTATATATTTTTGTGTCAGGCGAGTACCAAAATACAAGATGGATCGAAGATCAGGTCGCGCGATAGTTGCTGTATACGGGAAACGCAGGATCAATTGTCATGGATATCCTTGAAAGGCTGATATAATTATGATAAATTCTCTATTTATTAATCAGTATTTATTGGTTTACATTATGTAAAGGTTTAAAAAGAAGCGACATAATAAATAGTATATTTAATTTCCCTAGTTATACCTATACTATAGATGTAAAACTCTTTAATAAACAAACAATTTGCAATACATTTTAAACAATTTAATCTCAGTTCGTTCCATGATCGTCCGGAAGATTTAAACGAGTTTCGGGATAAATAACAAAATTGTAACATGACGATGCGCTGAAACATTGCTTTTTCAACAACCTTTTGTGCGGTGAACGCAGATCGAATACAAATATACCCAATATTTTATTTTATTTCATTACTTGGTTTTTTATTGGTAATTCTTATCCTTTCTAAAAATAAACTTTTTTAAACCTTTTTGAGCCCAGTCGTCGCACAGAGGCACATATGTGACTGTAATAGCGATTGTTTGTGGGTTCAATAGTCACTCGAGGAAATAAAATGTTTATTTTTATCATTTTCTCCGCTGTGACATTTAACGCAAAGTTCCACCACTCAATGCGCAATGCCTCCAGAACCAGGCGGAAAATGAAGAACAGAGTGAGTTGTTTTTTTATTTTACTAAATTAACTTCTTAATAATTAATTTTATTTCAATTTCCCAGTACGTTTCGCATAACTAAGTATTAGCTACCTATTTTAGATATTTCCAGACACACACTTTAAAAAGCTCAAATTGTTTTTAATAAAATTCTTCAAAAACATAGATGCCTCAAAAGAATAGAAAATTCCAAAGCCACCACTAAATTATTACTGTCAGCCGCAAGTAGAATTTCAATTTCGCTTAAAAGATCACGCAACGCAAGTGCTCGAACTGAAGTACAAAACTGTATTATCCTAACAGCGGAGCGTAATAAATTTTAAATCACGTTTCTGCCTAGCTGTTGAAAATTCTGATAGAACCGTTTTTTAATCTATGTGAAATAATAGTTCTTTCAAAATTATAATTTCATTTTCCGAGCTTCAGTATAAAAGAAAATCGATTAAAAGTTGTATTAATAATTTATCTTGTGGAATCCGCATCGCCCAAATCTCAATTTACAACGTTTTTCTTCATTTATAAATCGTTATTTAATAATCACTTTACAACATTAGTTGTATACAAACATTTAAATTAAACCTACTAACTTAATTAACTAACTGAGCTATTGTGTTATCAGTTTAAATTACAAATAGCAGATAACCGAAACCACTTAACTAAGAAATATCTACAGTTAACCACAAATGTTATCAGAGGAAGATGGAAGTTAAATTCAAGTTGCCGTATCACTATTTGATCCACAATTTACTTAGATATTAATCATTCCCTATTGAGACGTGCTTCAATTCAAGTCGGCTTGAGACACCTGCAATGATGAATCTATTTATACCACCTAGAGATAAATTTTAATCTTCTTGTATAATAAAAATGACATAGCGGACTTGAAAGGAATTTGAAGAAGTTTAGTGTGATAATAATGGATCCCAACTCCACATGTTGAAACGAAGAGTAGAGTAAAGAATAATGTAAGTATACACACATATGTAATATCATGTATGTATGTCTATGTCGTTTATCATTAGTATCAAATACAATTTATTATAATTACTACAAAGTATATTCTTACTTTTGTACAGTTGGTCCCCTATTATACTTGTAAATGTATAAATTAAATATATATACACTGTACATATACATATCTGATGACTGATATTTAGATCTTAGTGTTATCTTAAGATAAACCTTTTATAGCGCTTCCTTAACGCCCATAAGTGTTTTAATGCCCCTTTCATTGGAAGCACCCACTATATCCACGTTCAGGTCTAAAGTAAATTAATTCCTAGATTCAAAATTCTAAACACGTTCTAGCCCCAGATAGGTATTTTTAAAGCACTAAGTGGTGCTTAGTGGTGTTTTAAAGATAGCCTTGGAATACTTTCAGCCTATTCTGTAGAAGTAAAGAAAATAACTCTGCAAGGAGCATCTATCCAGTACAGTACAGTTTTTGAAACATATCAAATTCACAATCTATTAAGGCAAAATTTCAATGACCCTCTGACTTAACAATTTTGAAACAAAATATTAAAAAAATGTATGAAAAATCGTCAAAAAAAATCTCCATCCGCTTAGCAGACAACGCTGAGCTTAGAGCACACGATAATATACCCGCATTTACAGAA
>JAEBDU010010731.1:0-17871 GCA_016802625.1 Heliconius numata | reverse complement strand
TTCTGTAAATGCGGGTATATTATCGTGTGCTCTAAGCTCAGCGTTGTGTACTGAGCGGATGGAGTTTTTTTTTGATGATTTCTCATATATATTTTTTTTATTTTGAAATTGTTAAGTCAGAGGGTCATTGAAATTTTGCCTTAATACATTGTGAATTTGATATGTTTTAAGAATTGTACTGTACTGGATAAATGCTCCTCGCAGAGTTATTTTCTTTACTTCTACAGAATAGGCTGAAAGTATTCCAAGGCTATCTTAAAAACAAGCACCACTTAGTGCTTTAAAAATACCTATCTTGGGCTAGAACGTGTTTAGAATTTCGAATCTAGGAATTAATTTACGTTAGAACTGAATGTGGAAATAGTGGGGCTTTCCAATGAAAGGTGCATTAAAACACTTATGGGCGTTAAGGCAGCGCTATAAAAAGTTTATCTTAAGATAATACTAAGATATAAATGTCGGTCATCAGATATGTATATCTATAAACATATATGTAATTTATATATTTACAAGTGTAATATGGGGCCAACTGTACATTCCTAAGAATAAACTTTTAGTAATTATAATAAATTGTATTTGATATTAATGATAAACGACATAGACATACATACATGTTATTACATATGTGTGTATACTTATATTATTCTTGACTTTATTCTTCGTTTCAACATGTGGAGTAGGGACCCACTATTATCATACTAAACTTCTTCAAATTCCTTTCAAGTCCGCTATGTCATTTATATTTTACAAGTAGATTAAAATTTACCTGTAGGTGGTATAAATAGATTCATCATTGCAGGTGTCTCAAGCCGACTTGAATTGAAGCACGTCTCAATAGGGAATGATTAATATCTAAGTAAATTGTGGATCAAATAGTGATACGGCAACTTGAATTTAACTTCCATCTTCCTCTGATAACATTTGTGGTTAACTGTAGATATTTCTTAGTTAAGTGGTTTCGGTTATCTACTATTTGTAATTTAAACTGATAACACAATAGCTCAGTTAGTTAATTAAGTTAGTACGTTTAATTTAAATGTTTGTATACAACTAATGTTGTAAAGTCATTCTTAAATAACAATTCATGAAAGAAGAAAAACGTTGTAGGTAAATTGAGATTTGGGCGCTGTGCGGATTCTAGAAGATAAATTATTAATTCAACTTTTAATCGATTTTCTTTTATACTGAAGCTCGGAAAATGAAATTATAATTTTGAAAGAACTATTATTTCACATAGATTAAAAAACGGTTCTATCAGAATTTTCAACAGCTAGGCAGAAACGTGATTTAAAATTTATTACGCTCCCCTGTTAGGATAATACAGTTTTGTACTTCAGTTCGAGCACTTGCGTTGCGTGATCTTTTAAGCGAAATTGAAATTCTACTTGCGGCTGACAGTAATAATTTAGTGGTGGCTTTGGAATTTTCTATTCTTTTGAGGCATCTATGTTTTTGAAGAGTTTTATTAAAAACAATTTGCCATTTTTAAAGTGTGTGTCTGTAAATATCTAAAATAGATAACTAATAGTTAGTTATGGGAAATGTACTGGGAACTTGAAATCAAATTAATTATTAAGAAGTTAATTTAGTAAAATAAAAAAATCAACTCACTCTGTTCCTCATTTTCCGCCTAATTCTGGAGGCATTGCGTGTTTAGTGGTGGAACTCCACACCGCGCTTTGCGTCAAATGAAACACCTCACAGCGGAGAAAATGAAAAAAATGATCATTTTATTTCCTCGAATGACTATTGAACCCACAAACAATCGCCATTACAGTCACATATGGACCCCTGCGCGACGACTGGGCTCAAAAAGGTTTAAAAAAGTTTATTTTTAGAAAGGATAAGAATTACCAGTGAAAACCAAGTAATGAAATAAAATAAAATATTGGGTATATTTGTATTCGATCTGCGTTCACCGCACAAAAGGTTGTTGAAAAAGCAATGTTTCAGCGCATCGTCATGTTACAATTTGTTATTTATTCCGAAACTCGTTTAAATCTTCCGGTCGATCATGGAACGAACTGAGATTAAATTGTTTAAAATGTATTTACAAATTGTTTGTTTATTAAAGAGTTTTACACTTATTCTACAGGTATAACTGATGAAATTAAATATACTATTTATTATGTCGCTTCTTTTTAAACGTTTACATAATGTAAACTAACAAATACTGATTAATAAATGGAGAATTCATCATCATTGTATCAGCTTTTCAAGGATATCCATGACAATTGATCCTGCGTTTTTCGTATACAGCAACTATCGCGCGACCTGATCTTCGATCGATTTAGTATTTTGGTACTCGCCTAAAACCAAAATATATAATCTAATATTATTTTTATGTAAATATATAGAAATGTTGTATAAAAAAATGACTTAAACCACACAGAGCTTTAATCCTAGTAAGAATATCTAATAAAAACTCCAGGCTATAGCTATTTGAGATATTACACCGATAGTGTCGAAGTCTCAGCCTTACTTTGTGCAATTACTTTATGCAAATACGCTTATAATAGTTCACACTAGCACCAACTATTACGAGTTCGAGGAAAAGGTTTCCTTTGAAACTGGCTACCATTAATGCTAATCACAACTTTATTGCTTTTACTTTAATGCTATTTTTATATGAGCTTTTGCTAATATATTTCGAATGTTGTTGAGTAAAGTTTAATTTGTCGTTTTCTTTTATAGATTTCAGGAATTGCATGTAATATATGCGTTTATATATACGTTATTTGTTGTTTTTTTTTTCAAATAAGGCCTTAGTTGAGACAAACATAAACATTACAAGATGTTTCTTCTGTTGTTCATCATGGTTATGTGTTTCTTCGATCTTTTTAGGCGACTTCATAATAGATGTTTTTTTTAAGTATTGCAGGAGCCGCAATTTTTTGGTGATTTCTTGCGCTGGTACTCCTCCGGTCTGAGGCATTAGCTATAGTGAACCAATGGTAAATTATTTGATGTTCAAGAAATGAAATATTTGATTTTCCATTTATTTTCTGGTATTTTCACGTTTTATCAGCCAACAACCACAACAAGGTATTTTTAACAAAACTTCTCAAAGTCGAGGTCAAATAATTTAACATTTAGAAGTATTAGTATTATATTATATGTATTTTTTTATTTTGAATGAAATTATACTTTTACAAATATTATATTATTTGTATGGTTTGATCTATCCTGTTATGGTTGTTGACCTATGAAAGGTGAAAGTAACGAAAAAATAAATGGAAAAACACAACCTTTCATTTAATTTTCAAGTAATTTTCCAACGTATGCGTAATTGGTCGATATCGAGCGGGCATCAGTAGAACGGCTAACGAAGGTCGAAAGGAAAATTAAATTTGTGAAAGGTTAGAATCCATTAGGTCCAAGATTTAATCAAGGGATAATGAGAAACGATCCAGTTTCAACTGATAGCTGAATTTATGACAAATTGTTTAAGATTTATTGAAATTCTCGAGAAATAACGTTTACATTTTTTTGTTTCAGGTAGGTATCTTGTTTCTTGATTTTGGAGAAAAGAAGAAAGAGTTTAAATCAGGTCTGTATACTGGTAAATAAATATACTATACTATTATTTTAAAGCAGAAGCGTTTGTTTAGTCGCTAATTATCAGCAACTTGTGTTGATCCTCGATAAAAGGATAGTTCATTAGGTTATATTACATCTCGTTACAGTTTTGATGTTACTGATGTCATTAATGAGTGTACACAACTAAGAGTTAATTCAATTTCACTATGAGAGCGAAGTAAAGAAAAACCTATGTTACTTGCGGCTTACTCGTATAATATGAAATTGAAATTAAAGTGAATTGCATAGGTTTTGATTTCTGCAAATATTTAATATATTTGATCTATATGTATATCATAATATTTATTTAAAAACTTTGCAAGGAAATTATTTATCACTAGTTTCCAATTTATTGCATAAATTATCAGTGAAAACAAACGATAAAATTAACACAACTTTTTATCTAATAAAGCAGCATAAAGCGTCAATAAAACAAGTGGGTACGTGCGTGATATGCGTGGGAGGCTTGGGTTTTATTTAAATGTTCTACCATTTATTCGTCCCGTCTTTATTTTGCAGTAAATAAGATTTAGTTTATCTAGTTAAAGTTTTTTTTAAACTAAAATATATAGAATATACTTATTAAAAACAAAATGTAAAAAAAAACAAAAGTGGGCCTTATCGTTATACGAAAGGAAGTTGTCATACTTATGACCAGTTAAATGGTGAATGTAATTTAAAAATAAAATATATATAAAATACACAAAGAAACATTTACTCAAGGAAAATGTCTCTATATTTTAAGTAAAAGTAGGTTTGCTCTACTTCTGTATTTACAGAAAGGACATTTCAATTATTTTTACGCTTCGAGTATAGTATTTGAACACAAATCACTAGATTTTTATACTTATTATATAATTCCATAAAAACATTAGGTTATTTGGGAAATTATTGGTTCACCCTCAATTTAATTCTTATTAAAGTACGCGTTGTTAATCTTGGGTTATTAAATTCCATCTTGATTTACATTTCGATTCGATGGTGATTTTTTCATTTCATTGCCGTGATTTTTAGAAACGCTACAAAAATGTGATTTTGAATAATATTACACTTGTTATGTATCTAAAATATATTTATTTTACATTCTTTTGAATATAGTGTTTAATTACTTGATGTTTAAATAGTTAAGCTTGTTATTTCAAAATATGTGCAAAGGAGAACTTAAGCGTACTTTCTTATTTATTTCGATAAGTAATTTTGTTATTTTTTATTTTTTAACTTTTATAATAAAAATAAAATGGTCATAACCACTCATAGATATACTCGGACATTTACATTCAAATTTTTAAAAACGATAGCATCATAGATATTACAGTCGGTTTCGTATGGCAGTATAGAAATGTAAATCCTTAGGTTTACGAGGGTCAATGCGACTCGGCAGGGTTTTATTCTTTTAAAAATCGCCAAATTATTCAGACCACCATCTATTTTCATGGTATTGCGAATTTCAGTCAGCATTTTATTGTGTTCGACCGCAGCGATGTTTGAATCGCGTGCACTTGTCTCGATTTTAATTAAAAAATCGAATCGATTCCCCGTTTTTCTTATTTACCAATAAAGCATTATTTGAATGCCGAAAAATCGATTGCTCTCACATCTCATTTTAATATGATAGTCGAGTGATTTCGTTGTTATATACGTGGTATGAATTAATTGTGTTGAATTATTCTGTATAATTAAGTCCCGGTGTTTCTTTATAAGTGTGTTTGAGGTTGAGAATAGTTATTTATTGTCTTGGTATTTATGTTTTATGATTTTGGTCGTTGAGAAAAATATATTATAGTATTTATAAAAATATTAAATAGTATTTATAAATATGATTACTAAACTCCGATATTGCGGCTGTAGGTGTAAAATTAAAATGAATAAAATATTTTATTTCATTTGATGAGTGCTAAAAATTTACGGTATAAGGTCACAGACAGGCATTATATCATTTCTACTTCATGCTAAAATGACTTTGAACCCTATGTTTATTTACTCTAATTATAACATGCATCACCAAGAAGGCGGCCTCTAAAACTAAAAGATAAAGCATAATTCCATTAGCGGTAATGACGAAAATGCCTACAAAAACCAGATCTCACATCAAATAGTATAGCATATCTGTCACTGTCGTAAGCTGTTAGGAGAGTTGCGGGAATTTTATATCATTGTTTATTATAAAACTTTATATTCAAGTCGTAATGACTTGTAATTTTGGATAACATAAAAACGCGTGTGAAACATGTGGTTCATCTGCACCTATATTGTATAGATTTTAAAACTAAAATAAAAATAATTGTCTCATGGACTAGTTGTATTATGTATTTGTTCAAGTCTTTAAATTGATGAGGAAGTCGGTAATGTAAGTATTTTTATATATATGTAGGAATGGTGAAAGAAGAACAATCACAATTAATAATATTTTCCTTATTTTAATTTATCTCAAAGGATGTCTCTCTATACTCGTGACAGCTTCGAATTTTTTTATTCTCCTTTTTCTTAATTCTAATTCTGACATATACATCATTTTATCTTTTTAATTTAATAAAACCTCTCAAAAAACGAATAAAATCTCTAAACTATTCCACATATATGCTATATTTTATCTAGCTGATATATTTTGCATATATAAACATACACAAATATGATAACTCTAAACTTAAAGCTATAACGTTTTAGATTATGCAATATAATTTTTGTGCGTACACTAAGTAATAAATGAATGAAGTATGCACAAAGTAGTCCTTTTTTGATTCATTTTATATTACAATACATTAATTATGTTAGACATATAAGAAAATAGTAAAAAAAAACAGTTCAAAAGTTGTATTAAAAAACAGTTGAAATTATATTATAAAGCAACGCTGTATTATTGCTAGTCCAATTATTAAATTATAAAAATACACTTGAAGGCCATTCCCTCCCAGAAAAAAACAAATTGTGAGAAATAGGTGTCAGAATAATTAGTTTCTGTGGTCATGACGGCTACCGTGGAAAATGTATAACTATGCATAGGGACGGTGATGTAGGAGAGTGAAGCAGTATCGATTAACCCAATTTTTTACATATGATGTGAGCCTTGTTGATCTGTTTATTATAATTATGCGTAGGTAGAGTATAAACAAATTCATTATAAACTTTTACTAATTCTGCTTATTTATTTATTTTATTTAAATATAAGAGATAAGATATCTCAGCTCTGAGTATTTCTTTGATAATTTATATAAATGTAATTATGTTTTGAGATAGACAGTCAATTTCAAACGTCTATTTTCGCTATATCAAAATTTCCTTTATACTTTATTTATTTGATTATTAAAATAGACCGCCGACTTCAACACTTGTTGAAGTTGATACTTATAATAGGTATTACTTGTTTTAAATAGCGTTATTATATATACGTAAGTTAGAAAGACAGACTTCTTCAAAATTTTCAAGTGAAGTATATGTATTTCATTTAAAACAAACAAATATAGCGTAAACGGTATTAAATCCAGCTAGTGTTTAATCTAGTCAATTGTATATATCACTGATTCGCCTATAGTGTACACATATGTATGTAATAAATGAGATTTTAACCCACCGATACATTGAAACGAAATCCACCATACAAAAAAAAACAAAGATACATTTAAGGGAAAATAAAACACCATAGCTTCGTGTTATAACTATTAAACTTAGTAAACTTGCTTACTTAAATTCTATTAATGCTAGATTTTAGATAACTATCCGTATTTTAGGTAAACTAACGCTAACTAGTTCCATGCAACAATTTTGTAAACAATTCAGAATGTTCAATATATTTTGCTCAACTGTCAACGTCTCGCTTAAAGCGCTCCGTAGCCAAGTTAACATATTCTGACAATGATGTTTATTACGTAGATCCGGTACTATGCAGTTGAAGTTATTGCACTAACCACATGAATAAGTATGCTTTATAAGTCTTGTGTCTTAATGTTGGTAGTATTCATGTCTTATACATATATCTTGGTGCGTTCTGCGGATACGCCTTTGTGATGTGATTAGCTAGTGGATGGTTGCGTTCGTTGATAGGCGAAACTTAACGCTGTGCCTTGTCTTCTGCAGAGTATAAATCGAACTGATAACTAACACGTTTTCAGTTAGGTAGGTACTGTCCCATTTCACTACGATTTACTCGTGTCTTAGGATGAGGGTACAATAATTTAATAATTTTAAAGTGTGATAAAAAAAATGAGTAAGATACAAGTATATATAATAGCAAAATCTGTTTAGAAGAATATTAAATAAAGTTTCAATACAATATGAGATATAATGAAGGACTAAAGATAATTACAGATTCAGCTACTATGTTATTATATTTATGTCATTATCTCACATTATTGTAATGTAAATCTAATGGTATTAAAATTATAAGATAGTGTGAAATCTGTAATGTAGGTGTAAATTGGTGTTCAAGAAATTCAATTTTTATACTAATAATATTTCTGATAGAAACACAAAGTCGAAACTTTTATATTAGGTACCTACCTACCTACCTTAGTTTTTGTCGAGTTACAAAATAATTTACTCATCATTCTTAAATTTTGCTTATTTTTCTTAACGAGGCCACCTAAGTGTGTAGGTATAATATATACTATCGGCCACCACGCGGCTTCGTTCGAAAATTGATTGATCATCTTAGTAAATCGTGATTGAAATCTTTAGCTGTTCCGGAGATTTTCCCAGGCAGACAAAAAGGCAGACAGAGAGTCAAACATTTTTTTTTAAATTGTTTGCTCGTGCTTTAGTACCGTTTAAATAACTGCATTTATTTTAAAATCACAGACAGACAATTTCAATTATTTATGTGGATCTATAAAATTCAGTTACTAAGTAGATGATAAATAATAGTGGTATAGTCACTACACCACTATACTTATCGAAGCTCTAAGAAAAATCCTTCTCTAAATTACGAGAAACGAAAAAAAACGGAATTTTCCATTTTACTGTATAAATTCTAGGCAAAGTTATAAATAGGCATATCTAGATAACATAAGGGATTAAACCCAAAAACAATTTGCATATTAACCTCATCCCACCTCCGCCACGACTGTGCCAGCCAATCCTTACATTATAAAACCACCGAGCCGATGACTCATTAGCTTTAATAAATTTAATAACATCGCAGTTTTTGCACTCATACGGCCGGTGTAATTCCAGCTTTGCGTTACCCATCATTAGTGCACCAACATCGTTTTTCTGCCATAACACTCTGTTCATTAAATTACAGTTTATTACTATACTGCCTGGGTTTTGTACATTTAAAATATTAAACCATTAAGTTAACGATAGCTGCGCCTACCCTATTATGTAAAACTAAGTAGTTTTCAAAATGTTAACCATTATAAAATCAAATCTAGGAATTTCTCTACAACAATTTAAAAATTCGATTAGGCAGTGTAGTCGCAGCTATCGTTAACTTAATGGTTTAATATTTTAAATGTACAAAACCCAGGCAGTATAGTAATAAACTGTAATTTAATGAACAGAGTGTTATGGCAGAAAAACGATGTTGGTGCACTAATGATGGGTAACGCAAAGCTGGAATTACACCGGCCGTATGAGTGCAAAAACTGCGATGTTATTAAATTTATTAAAGCTAATGAGTCATCGGCTCGGTGGTTTTATAATGTAAGGATTGGCTGGCACAGTCGTGGCGGAGGTGGGATGAGGTTAATATGCAAATTGTTTTTGGGTTTAATCCCTTATGTTATCTAGATATGCCTATTTATAACTTTGCCTAGAATTTATACAGTAAAATGGAAAATTCCGTTTTTTTTCGTTTCTCGTAATTTAGAGAAGGATTTTTCTTAGAGCTTCGATAAGTATAGTGGTGTAGTGACTATACCACTATTATTTATCATCTACTTAGTAACTGAATTTTATAGATCCACATAAATAATTGAAATTGTCTGTCTGTGATTTTAAAATAAATGCAGTTATTTAAACGGTACTAAAGCACGAGCAAACAATTTAAAAAAAAATGTTTGACTCTCTGTCTGCCTTTTTGTCTGCCTGGGAAAATCTCCGGAACAGCTAAAGATTTCAATCACGATTTACTAAGATGATCAATCAATTTTCGAACGAAGCCGCGTGGTGGCCGATAGTATATATTATACCTACACACTTAGGTGGCCTCGTTAAGAAAAATAAGCAAAATTTAAGAATGATGAGTAAATTATTTTGTAACTCGACAAAAACTAAGGTAGGTAGGTAGGTACCTAATATAAAAGTTTCGACTTTGTGTTTCTATCAGAAATATTATTAGTATAAAAATTGAATTTCTTGAACACCAATTTACACCTACATTACAGATTTCACACTATCTTATAATTTTAATACCATTAGATTTACATTACAATAATGTGAGATAATGACATAAATATAATAACATAGTAGCTGAATCTGTAATTATCTTTAGTCCTTCATTATATCTCATATTGTATTGAAACTTTATTTAATATTCTTCTAAACAGATTTTGCTATTATATATACTTGTATCTTACTCATTTTTTTTATCACACTTTAAAATTATTAAATTATTGTACCCTCATCCTAAGACACGAGTAAATCGTAGTGAAATGGGACAGTACCTACCTAACTGAAAACGTGTTAGTTATCAGTTCGATTTATACTCTGCAGAAGACAAGGCACAGCGTTAAGTTTCGCCTATCAACGAACGCAACCATCCACTAGCTAATCACATCACAAAGGCGTATCCGCAGAACGCACCAAGATATATGTATAAGACATGAATACTACCAACATTAAGACACAAGACTTATAAAGCATACTTATTCATGTGGTTAGTGCAATAACTTCAACTGCATAGTACCGGATCTACGTAATAAACATCATTGTCAGAATATGTTAACTTGGCTACGGAGCGCTTTAAGCGAGACGTTGACAGTTGAGCAAAATATATTGAACATTCTGAATTGTTTACAAAATTGTTGCATGGAACTAGTTAGCGTTAGTTTACCTAAAATACGGATAGTTATCTAAAATCTAGCATTAATAGAATTTAAGTAAGCAAGTTTACTAAGTTTAATAGTTATAACACGAAGCTATGGTGTTTTATTTTCCCTTAAATGTATCTTTGTTTTTTTTTGTATGGTGGATTTCGTTTCAATGTATCGGTGGGTTAAAATCTCATTTATTACATACATATGTGTACACTATAGGCGAATCAGTGATATATACAATTGACTAGATTAAACACTAGCTGGATTTAATACCGTTTACGCTATATTTGTTTGTTTTAAATGAAATACATATACTTCACTTGAAAATTTTGAAGAAGTCTGTCTTTCTAACTTACGTATATATAATAACGCTATTTAAAACAAGTAATACCTATTATAAGTATCAACTTCAACAAGTGTTGAAGTCGGCGGTCTATTTTAATAATCAAATAAATAAAGTATAAAGGAAATTTTGATATAGCGAAAATAGACGTTTGAAATTGACTGTCTATCTCAAAACATAATTACATTTATATAAATTATCAAAGAAATACTCAGAGCTGAGATATCTTATCTCTTATATTTAAATAAAATAAATAAATAAGCAGAATTAGTAAAAGTTTATAATGAATTTGTTTATACTCTACCTACGCATAATTATAATAAACAGATCAACAAGGCTCACATCATATGTAAAAAATTGGGTTAATCGATACTGCTTCACTCTCCTACATCACCGTCCCTATGCATAGTTATACATTTTCCACGGTAGCCGTCATGACCACAGAAACTAATTATTCTGACACCTATTTCTCACAATTTGTTTTTTTCTGGGAGGGAATGGCCTTCAAGTGTATTTTTATAATTTAATAATTGGACTAGCAATAATACAGCGTTGCTTTATAATATAATTTCAACTGTTTTTTAATACAACTTTTGAACTGTTTTTTTTTACTATTTTCTTATATGTCTAACATAATTAATGTATTGTAATATAAAATGAATCAAAAAAGGACTACTTTGTGCATACTTCATTCATTTATTACTTAGTGTACGCACAAAAATTATATTGCATAATCTAAAACGTTATAGCTTTAAGTTTAGAGTTATCATATTTGTGTATGTTTATATATGCAAAATATATCAGCTAGATAAAATATAGCATATATGTGGAATAGTTTAGAGATTTTATTCGTTTTTTGAGAGGTTTTATTAAATTAAAAAGATAAAATGATGTATATGTCAGAATTAGAATTAAGAAAAAGGAGAATAAAAAAATTCGAAGCTGTCACGAGTATAGAGAGACATCCTTTGAGATAAATTAAAATAAGGAAAATATTATTAATTGTGATTGTTCTTCTTTCACCATTCCTACATATATATAAAAATACTTACATTACCGACTTCCTCATCAATTTAAAGACTTGAACAAATACATAATACAACTAGTCCATGAGACAATTATTTTTATTTTAGTTTTAAAATCTATACAATATAGGTGCAGATGAACCACATGTTTCACACGCGTTTTTATGTTATCCAAAATTACAAGTCATTACGACTTGAATATAAAGTTTTATAATAAACAATGATATAAAATTCCCGCAACTCTCCTAACAGCTTACGACAGTGACAGATATGCTATACTATTTGATGTGAGATCTGGTTTTTGTAGGCATTTTCGTCATTACCGCTAATGGAATTATGCTTTATCTTTTAGTTTTAGAGGCCGCCTTCTTGGTGATGCATGTTATAATTAGAGTAAATAAACATAGGGTTCAAAGTCATTTTAGCATGAAGTAGAAATGATATAATGCCTGTCTGTGACCTTATACCGTAAATTTTTAGCACTCATCAAATGAAATAAAATATTTTATTCATTTTAATTTTACACCTACAGCCGCAATATCGGAGTTTAGTAATCATATTTATAAATACTATTTAATATTTTTATAAATACTATAATATATTTTTCTCAACGACCAAAATCATAAAACATAAATACCAAGACAATAAATAACTATTCTCAACCTCAAACACACTTATAAAGAAACACCGGGACTTAATTATACAGAATAATTCAACACAATTAATTCATACCACGTATATAACAACGAAATCACTCGACTATCATATTAAAATGAGATGTGAGAGCAATCGATTTTTCGGCATTCAAATAATGCTTTATTGGTAAATAAGAAAAACGGGGAATCGATTCGATTTTTTAATTAAAATCGAGACAAGTGCACGCGATTCAAACATCGCTGCGGTCGAACACAATAAAATGCTGACTGAAATTCGCAATACCATGAAAATAGATGGTGGTCTGAATAATTTGGCGATTTTTAAAAGAATAAAACCCTGCCGAGTCGCATTGACCCTCGTAAACCTAAGGATTTACATTTCTATACTGCCATACGAAACCGACTGTAATATCTATGATGCTATCGTTTTTAAAAATTTGAATGTAAATGTCCGAGTATATCTATGAGTGGTTATGACCATTTTATTTTTATTATAAAAGTTAAAAAATAAAAAATAACAAAATTACTTATCGAAATAAATAAGAAAGTACGCTTAAGTTCTCCTTTGCACATATTTTGAAATAACAAGCTTAACTATTTAAACATCAAGTAATTAAACACTATATTCAAAAGAATGTAAAATAAATATATTTTAGATACATAACAAGTGTAATATTATTCAAAATCACATTTTTGTAGCGTTTCTAAAAATCACGGCAATGAAATGAAAAAATCACCATCGAATCGAAATGTAAATCAAGATGGAATTTAATAACCCAAGATTAACAACGCGTACTTTAATAAGAATTAAATTGAGGGTGAACCAATAATTTCCCAAATAACCTAATGTTTTTATGGAATTATATAATAAGTATAAAAATCTAGTGATTTGTGTTCAAATACTATACTCGAAGCGTAAAAATAATTGAAATGTCCTTTCTGTAAATACAGAAGTAGAGCAAACCTACTTTTACTTAAAATATAGAGACATTTTCCTTGAGTAAATGTTTCTTTGTGTATTTTATATATATTTTATTTTTAAATTACATTCACCATTTAACTGGTCATAAGTATGACAACTTCCTTTCGTATAACGATAAGGCCCACTTTTGTTTTTTTTTACATTTTGTTTTTAATAAGTATATTCTATATATTTTAGTTTAAAAAAAACTTTAACTAGATAAACTAAATCTTATTTACTGCAAAATAAAGACGGGACGAATAAATGGTAGAACATTTAAATAAAACCCAAGCCTCCCACGCATATCACGCACGTACCCACTTGTTTTATTGACGCTTTATGCTGCTTTATTAGATAAAAAGTTGTGTTAATTTTATCGTTTGTTTTCACTGATAATTTATGCAATAAATTGGAAACTAGTGATAAATAATTTCCTTGCAAAGTTTTTAAATAAATATTATGATATACATATAGATCAAATATATTAAATATTTGCAGAAATCAAAACCTATGCAATTCACTTTAATTTCAATTTCATATTATACGAGTAAGCCGCAAGTAACATAGGTTTTTCTTTACTTCGCTCTCATAGTGAAATTGAATTAACTCTTAGTTGTGTACACTCATTAATGACATCAGTAACATCAAAACTGTAACGAGATGTAATATAACCTAATGAACTATCCTTTTATCGAGGATCAACACAAGTTGCTGATAATTAGCGACTAAACAAACGCTTCTGCTTTAAAATAATAGTATAGTATATTTATTTACCAGTATACAGACCTGATTTAAACTCTTTCTTCTTTTCTCCAAAATCAAGAAACAAGATACCTACCTGAAACAAAAAAATGTAAACGTTATTTCTCGAGAATTTCAATAAATCTTAAACAATTTGTCATAAATTCAGCTATCAGTTGAAACTGGATCGTTTCTCATTATCCCTTGATTAAATCTTGGACCTAATGGATTCTAACCTTTCACAAATTTAATTTTCCTTTCGACCTTCGTTAGCCGTTCTACTGATGCCCGCTCGATATCGACCAATTACGCATACGTTGGAAAATTACTTGAAAATTAAATGAAAGGTTGTGTTTTTCCATTTATTTTTTCGTTACTTTCACCTTTCATAGGTCAACAACCATAACAGGATAGATCAAACCATACAAATAATATAATATTTGTAAAAGTATAATTTCATTCAAAATAAAAAAATACATATAATATAATACTAATACTTCTAAATGTTAAATTATTTGACCTCGACTTTGAGAAGTTTTGTTAAAAATACCTTGTTGTGGTTGTTGGCTGATAAAACGTGAAAATACCAGAAAATAAATGGAAAATCAAATATTTCATTTCTTGAACATCAAATAATTTACCATTGGTTCACTATAGCTAATGCCTCAGACCGGAGGAGTACCAGCGCAAGAAATCACCAAAAAATTGCGGCTCCTGCAATACTTAAAAAAAACATCTATTATGAAGTCGCCTAAAAAGATCGAAGAAACACATAACCATGATGAACAACAGAAGAAACATCTTGTAATGTTTATGTTTGTCTCAACTAAGGCCTTATTTGAAAAAAAAAACAACAAATAACGTATATATAAACGCATATATTACATGCAATTCCTGAAATCTATAAAAGAAAACGACAAATTAAACTTTACTCAACAACATTCGAAATATATTAGCAAAAGCTCATATAAAAATAGCATTAAAGTAAAAGCAATAAAGTTGTGATTAGCATTAATGGTAGCCAGTTTCAAAGGAAACCTTTTCCTCGAACTCGTAATAGTTGGTGCTAGTGTGAACTATTATAAGCGTATTTGCATAAAGTAATTGCACAAAGTAAGGCTGAGACTTCGACACTATCGGTGTAATATCTCAAATAGCTATAGCCTGGAGTTTTTATTAGATATTCTTACTAGGATTAAAGCTCTGTGTGGTTTAAGTCATTTTTTTATACAACATTTCTATATATTTACATAAAAATAATATTAGATTATATATTTTGGTTTTAGGCGAGTACCAAAATACTAAATCGATCGAAGATCAGGTCGCGCGATAGTTGCTGTATACGAAAAACGCAGGATCAATTGTCATGGATATCCTTGAAAAGCTGATACAATGATGATGAATTCTCCATTTATTAATCAGTATTTGTTAGTTTACATTATGTAAACGTTTAAAAAGAAGCGACATAATAAATAGTATATTTAATTTCATCAGTTATACCTGTAGAATAAGTGTAAAACTCTTTAATAAACAAACAATTTGTAAATACATTTTAAACAATTTAATCTCAGTTCGTTCCATGATCGACCGGAAGATTTAAACGAGTTTCGGAATAAATAACAAATTGTAACATGACGATGCGCTGAAACATTGCTTTTTCAACAACCTTTTGTGCGGTGAACGCAGATCGAATACAAATATACCCAATATTTTATTTTATTTCATTACTTGGTTTTCACTGGTAATTCTTATCCTTTCTAAAAATAAACTTTTTTAAACCTTTTTGAGCCCAGTCGTCGCGCAGGGGTCCATATGTGACTGTAATGGCGATTGTTTGTGGGTTCAATAGTCATTCGAGGAAATAAAATGATCATTTTTTTCATTTTCTCCGCTGTGAGGTGTTTCATTTGACGCAAAGCGCGGTGTGGAGTTCCACCACTAAACACGCAATGCCTCCAGAATTAGGCGGAAAATGAGGAACAGAGTGAGTTGATTTTTTTATTTTACTAAATTAACTTCTTAATAATTAATTTGATTTCAAGTTCCCAGTACATTTCCCATAACTAACTATTAGTTATCTATTTTAGATATTTACAGACACACACTTTAAAAATGGCAAATTGTTTTTAATAAAACTCTTCAAAAACATAGATGCCTCAAAAGAATAGAAAATTCCAAAGCCACCACTAAATTATTACTGTCAGCCGCAAGTAGAATTTCAATTTCGCTTAAAAGATCACGCAACGCAAGTGCTCGAACTGAAGTACAAAACTGTATTATCCTAACAGGGGAGCGTAATAAATTTTAAATCACGTTTCTGCCTAGCTGTTGAAAATTCTGATAGAACCGTTTTTTAATCTATGTGAAATAATAGTTCTTTCAAAATTATAATTTCATTTTCCGAGCTTCAGTATAAAAGAAAATCGATTAAAAGTTGAATTAATAATTTATCTTCTAGAATCCGCACAGCGCCCAAATCTCAATTTACCTACAACGTTTTTCTTCTTTCATGAATTGTTATTTAAGAATGACTTTACAACATTAGTTGTATACAAACATTTAAATTAAACGTACTAACTTAATTAACTAACTGAGCTATTGTGTTATCAGTTTAAATTACAAATAGTAGATAACCGAAACCACTTAACTAAGAAATATCTACAGTTAACCACAAATGTTATCAGAGGAAGATGGAAGTTAAATTCAAGTTGCCGTATCACTATTTGATCCACAATTTACTTAGATATTAATCATTCCCTATTGAGACGTGCTTCAATTCAAGTCGGCTTGAGACACCTGCAATGATGAATCTATTTATACCACCTACAGGTAAATTTTAATCTACTTGTAAAATATAAATGACATAGCGGACTTGAAAGGAATTTGAAGAAGTTTAGTATGATAATAGTGGGTCCCTACTCCACATGTTGAAACGAAGAATAAAGTCAAGAATAATATAAGTATACACACATATGTAATAACATGTATGTATGTCTATGTCGTTTATCATTAATATCAAATACAATTTATTATAATTACTAAAAGTTTATTCTTAGGAATGTACAGTTGGCCCCATATTACACTTGTAAATATATAAATTACATATATGTTTATAGATATACATATCTGATGACCGACATTTATATCTTAGTATTATCTTAAGATAAACTTTTTATAGCGCTGCCTTAACGCCCATAAGTGTTTTAATGCACCTTTCATTGGAAAGCCCCACTATTTCCACATTCAGTTCTAACGTAAATTAATTCCTAGATTCGAAATTCTAAACACGTTCTAGCCCAAGATAGGTATTTTTAAAGCACTAAGTGGTGCTTGTTTTTAAGATAGCCTTGGAATACTTTCAGCCTATTCTGTAGAAGTAAAGAAAATAACTCTGCGAGGAGCATTTATCCAGTACAGTACAATTCTTAAAACATATCAAATTCACAATGTATTAAGGCAAAATTTCAATGACCCTCTGACTTAACAATTTCAAAATAAAAAAAATATATATGAGAAATCATCAAAAAAAAACTCCATCCGCTCAGTACACAACGCTGAGCTTAGAGCACACGATAATATACCCGCATTTACAGAA